>JBBMFX010000011.1:14969682-14993612 GCA_037832545.1 Rhabdalestes septentrionalis | reverse complement strand
TCTCTCTCTCTCTCTCTCTCTCTCTGTGTCTCTCTCTCTCTCTCTCTCTCTCTGTGTCTCTCTCTCTCTCTCTCTGTGTCTCTCTCTGTGTCTCTCTCTGTGTCTCTCTCACTGTCTCTCTCTCTCTGTCTCTCTCACTGTCTCTGTCTCTCTGTCTCTGTCTCTCTCTCTCTCTCTCTCTCTCTCTGTGTCTCGGTGTCTCTGTCTGTCTGTCTGTCTGTCTGTCTGTCTGTCTGTCTGTCTCTCTCTCTCATATGCATGAGCTTTCTCATTTAAAAATATGTTCCTTCATCTGTAAATATGTACATCCTACTGTATGAATTTAAAATAATATATGGATTCATTAAGTTGCTGTTGTCTGTAGGCTGGTCAGCAGAAGGCTGACCAGTAAAATTGGTTATATGTTTTCCAATCTAAATCAGTACACTTCTAGTGCTTTCTTTCAGTGAAGTCCTGAATGAAGCCTGGACTTGTGCAGTGCCCAGGGGGAATGTTGGGAATGTGTCCTATCTTTAAAAATCTTCCTAGACCTACTTGACACTTTGGAGATCTGATGTATTTTTTGGCCTTGTCTGTTTTTGGAATATTGCACTGTTGCAGTTGTTTTCTCTGTGTTGGATTAATGAGGATATGAAAGATGAAGTGACAGTGGCAACGTAGTAAACATAACGCTGCTTCCCCATACGGTGCTTTAAACTAGGCCTGTTAAATTAACCGTTCATTCATTTTTGAGTACTGCATTTAGCACTTAAACATTTTTAATATTTTACTTTTATCTTCAACCTCTTTTTTTCTTTTTGTCTTTTTTCTATTTCTATTCACTTACATTTCTTTTTGTCTGTCTTTATTTCTTTTTGTTACTATTTTTTTCTATTTTTCTTAATTTTCTGGTTTTTTCGTCTGTCTGTTTTTCTGTCTGTCTGTCTGTCTGTCCTTTCTTTCTGTCTTACTTTCTGTAACTGTGTGTTGCTGTGTGTGTGGCTTTGGTGAGTGTTTTGGCGAGTTGTTCTTCCTTATCTCTCTGTAATGTGACAGGCCCTCACACCTGCCAGAGGACTCACTTAAACACAGCTTTGCTGCGGTCAGTGAGATCTGTTACCAAACTACCACAAGCAGTCTAAATAAAAAGAAAGAGACTTTCTTTAAATAAATATCAATACTTAATCCTCAGAAAGGGAAGGAACATTAAAATGTTACATTAAATACGTTCAAAAATATGAACTCAAACCCCACTTACCATGCAAATAACATGCCTAAATTTAATAAACACACTCACACATGGAGCAGATGGGCAGGCTTAGTCTGTGTTTCTCATTAAAGATTGAGTTTCATAGTTCTGCTACTAATGCCCCTTGTGTCCAGAGCAGTGTGGATGTACATGTGAATCTTTTGAATCATAACAAGAAGGCTAAAATTACATGCAGTAGTACCAACGGCCTGTATCGAGAATGACCTAATTGAAGCACAGCCAAGGATCACCTTTTCTTCATGTCCTGAACTCATGGAGGCCGTGGACCCTTCAAGAGTGCTACTATCAGACTCGTCTATAGAACAGCTAGTATTAGGTACTCTGAATTATGGATGTGGAATATTTTAGTGTTTGTAATATTGATATTGACAGAGGGCTGCAATATACAAATAAGCTCTCTAGCACAGGGCTATCAGCATCAGTTTGTGAGAATTATATTTGAAAACAGTAAATATAGTCCATTATTTAAATGCATACATTTATTTTCTAACGGACCTTTGCAAAAAACTGCTTTATGTGGCAGTGCAGTTTGTGTATGGGGGTCAGAAAAATATGGATTCATGGGTCCATCCTGTAGCTGCAGAAATGTATGTTTTGTTTTGGGGTTTTTTAACAATGAATTCCAAGAGCATCACATAACTCCGATACATATTATATACATATTGTGCATGCAGCAGTGGGAGCATGGAGCATGGGTCGGTCATTTAGATTGGGCCCCAGTGAGAGTTAGTGAGTGTATGTGTGTGTGTTTGTGCGTGTGTGTGTTTGTGTCTGGGATGGTTTAATGTGTGGACTTACATAAAGGGGCAGATGGGCCCACCTCAGGTCTCTCTATCTTTCGTTCTCCTTTTCTCCTGATTGATTTCTCATTCTCTGAGTGCCACTCATGGTCTTTTTCAAACACCTGGTATGGACAGCATTCATATTGGCAATTTATACCCAAGAACACTGTAGTTGTTGTGAAATGGTGCGCAGTAGAGAAACTGTATGTATGCATGTACAGGGTAACACAGAATAATGGGGACTTTTGGCAAACAAATAAATAGAAAATCATTTTATCGTGAAAGCACAATGTCTACCTTTCCACTCCTCCGTTATTACTGAATGGCGTGATTGTTCACAGCTCACAGACCCATTTCTGTAGTGCTGCCAACTGTACATGCCTGCCACTACACACCTCAAATGTCCCTGTTTTTCTGTGTCATTCTGTATGTATGTATGTATGTATGCTTGTTAATGGTAGGATCTAGAGCCTGGCAATAATATTGTCAGTGTAGTTTGTAGTATAGATTTTTATTTGCTGTTGAAAACTGTGAACCTTCATGTTTTTTTTTTTTTTTTGAGCATGTATTTGTAATAATTTTGGTAAAATAGTGATAAGCATTAGGCAACACATCCTTTACCATTTCCTGTTATAACTTTCTGGGAGGGAGTATGTAGAAACAATGTCATTGGACAATTCCGGCCTGGTTTCTATAAAGGCACATCTAACCACTCTGAATAATTTATCCTTCTTAGTTCAATAGATTAGTGCATCAATTAGAATAAAAATAGACTTAATTGATACAATTGTAAAATGGTTACTAATGGAAAAAACGTTCTGTATGGGAATAAATATGTCTGGGTTTAAAAACCTTTTAAAAAAATTAAACACCCTTAAAAGAAATAACACTAGACCAAAGGTTTTTATTGTGGTCCTCAAGGACTCCTAGCCAGAGTACATTTCTGAAGTGTTCCAGCTGCTAACACACCTGCGCCACTTTATCAAGCCTTCACAGCCCTTGGTGCTCTGGCTCAGGTGTGTTTGACGCTGGATGAGAGCAAAAACACAGACTGGCTTGGGGCTCTTGGAGGACTGGGTTGGAGACCTTAATGCTTAACTATTATACCCAGGGGTAGAAATTGGGCCGGAAATTCCTACCTAAGCAAAGTGTACTGCTATTGTGGTGAAGGAAAAACTGATAAACAAAAGTATTCATATAAAAAGTATTGGGGAAAATCTGCTCAAGCAGTTACTGTGATCTAATTTGTAAAATATAATTTATAGTTTTTTTGCTTGCAGAGGAAAGGGCGCAAGAAGTCCCTTGGTTTACTAGTTATGATAGTTGAGGATTGATGCAGAAACTATTGGATTCTGTCATTTGACCTCTGATTCCGAGCATTAGTTCACTCACACCACATGCAAGAGTCTTAACAGCCCATTTGAACGTGGCCATGCATATCAGTAGTCTGGCTGAATAAAATATATAGGCTATATAGTCATTTTTAATGACGTTCAATCAAAATTCCATTGCTGAAACACATGCCAAACATAAGGTATTATTTATAAAGGAGAGTCGGCCAAATCCCATTATTCAGTCAGGTTAGTTTAGATAGTGCTAGCTCCAGTTTTCCTTGCTAAGGTCGTATAGCCAATCTGATACCTGAGGAACAACTGATGGTAGCATGCTAAATTAATTTGAAAATAGCTGTATTTAACTCTTTGTATTTACCAGATGTCCTTACCTGTGTGTCTCGCAGTAGTGATTGGTGGATTGGTGTGAGTCATTAGATTCTTGTCTTTCTTGGAATCAGACTTGAAGTCAAATTTCAAGAGACAGATGGCTCTACTGACCAGTTATTCTAATTAATTAATGAAAATAAACATAGTGAGCTATTGTACTTTCCTGAGGTTGGAAAATAAGGTGAGAGGTGGTGGTGGTTGTGGTTGTTCTTGTTTTGACATCTAAAATATATAAAATATATGTTTTATATTCAATTATCCTCAACAAAGTACGATTACAGAGTAATATGAAGTGTATAGAGAGTGGTAAGTATACTTTCTCATGATCAAGATCAGTTTAATGTCATATTTTTCTCAAATTAGTTTAAAAATATTTTCATAGTGGTCCTGATTTTATTTCTGGGCTCCAAGTCTAGGTATGCACTGTTATGTAGATATTGTATTGCAGTTTTCTTTATTGTACTACAATGTTTAGTTTAGTTGCATTGTGTGTTATTTTTAGATGGTGTGGTTTTAAATACAAAGCACAGAAAATGTAGCTTTGTTCCAGTGTATATTTGTATATGTATGGGATGAACGTAATCACTTCTGACCTGGCTTTAGACTTCTCTGGTGTTTTGAGATTTTGGTTGTTTAATGGAAAATGATCAAAAGGTCTCACCTCACAGCGCAAATGTCTGCAGAAATGTGTCCTACTGAGAAAATATCGGTAACAACCTTGCTTTGTGGGAAGTGGTGCTGATTGTTGTGTATCTGAATGTGTTTGAAGTGTTGCTGGACGTTGCTCGCCCTTTTCCCTTCTTCTTTGCAGCCAAACACTTTCAACAGGGCAGGTGTGCCTCCTCCAGATTCTCAACCTCTGACTTTTACTCTCTCCTGCATATTCTCTCTCTCTCACACTCACACACGCACTCAGTGATGAAGCCATCAGCACCACTGAGCACAGGTGTCCAGCCTTCTGCCAAGTTTACACACACCCTCCCAGCTTTACAGAAACTCCAGTAGAGCAAAACAGCCCCAAACCTGCTGCTCTTCTGCCGAACGAGGGGTGTTGTTGAACATTGTTGATGATGTTTTTGTTAGTCTCTTACGGAGATTTTTGGGGTGTTTTTGCAATGGTTGAATGAACAAAATCCACAAAATTGTTTGTTTTTAAAAATAAATGTTTGGCTCAGCCAAAAGGATAATTGAGAAGATGGAAACATGAACTGTGAGTGTGTGTGCTCGCGTGTGTGTGGGTTTTGCAGACAGTTTGCATGTGTCTGTGCCATTCTGCTGGGAGCTACGGCCCAGAGAGCTCAGACTCAGATGGTGCTCGATGTGTGTGCGTGTGTAGCCCGACGTGGAAGGGCATGTGCAAAGGGCACTGTGGGCCACACTGACTTACACAAAACTATACACCAAGGGGAATATTTTTACCTCAAAAGATGTCACATTGGAGCTACATGATTTATACTAACCGCTAGAATTGTGTATTGAAGTTCCTTCCAGTTAAGTAGTTATTTACACCAAAATAGTTTACATGCAGGACTAAATGCATACTTTGATTCATCAAAACCACAGCACTGGTTTGCATGTCCTCCATCATTTTGTCATACAGAGACCCTTAGACATTGATTCTTGATCCTACTCCAGAATAAGTTAGATTTTCAGTAGACACTCAATCCAACCAGTTCGATCTGGTGTCCAGTTTTTATTTGGATGGGACCACATAAAAGCTGCTGCAAGTTCCGCTCCCGCTGGTCAGGTAAATAAACACTCCCTGGTCCAGTCCTGAGAGCACTTTGGAGGTCAGACCAAGGACCATCTGATGGGAACAGATGGAAGAAAGTGAACTTCTAATCAAGCCGACAGGGCCAAATGGTAGTTTTGCAGGCAGCAGTGGTTTGGGTTCACATCAAGCATGCTCTTAAAAGCTCACACGCAATACAGGATTTTTTGGGGGTATGCTTGCATAGGCCTGATTTTGCGAGATCCAGTCATTCAGAATTTGTCCAAAAAAGGTTATTTGAGATTACTGATGTAGTTTAAAGTAAGTGTGTGAAGATTTGGCTGTACACCAAGCATGATTTGACCAATTTGGCGCAAGAGGGAAATAGAATGAATAAGTTGAGCCTGTGGATGAGTAACTAACCCTGTTTTTGTGTGTGTGTTTGTGTTCCAGAATGGAGCAGTTCCAGGGGAGCAAGTGAAGAAGGATGAGAACTCCCGGAGAGGAAACTGGGGGAACCAGATTGAGTTTGTCCTGACCAGTGTGGGCTATGCAGTGGGACTGGGCAATGTCTGGAGGTTTCCCTACCTCTGCTACAGGAATGGAGGAGGTCATTAAACACTTTTAATTTGTACTTTTACTGAGCCCTGTATACTCCAGTCCATCTTCAGTGTTTAAAGGGGTTATAAAAGTTCAGTTTATATTAGAGGTCGACCGATATGGTCTTTTCAGTAGCCGATGCCGATATTTTGGAGTCCGATATTTTTTTGCCCAATATTTGAACGTTTCCCCCTCTTTTGGAGGTAAAGTATCACACTAATAACACAGATACACAAAATTTCTCAACTTGCCATTTATTGAATAATGACTTAAATATAAATATAAACTTAAATAGCAAAAACAAAACTTAACAATAACAATACAATTAAACAATAACTTAAACTTGTAAACAATAAACACAGCAGCATCAAAATCTTTTAGTGCAAGCAAGCAGCATGGGCCACGTGTTCCACAGAAACAAAAATACTGGGCTGCCCACAGAGGTGCCTGTCTGTAAATCGGCGTAGTGCACTTGGATATCGGCCAATGCAGATACATTAAAAAATGCCAAATATTGGCCCGATATATTGGCCGGCCGATACATCAGTCGACCTCTAGTTTATATGTTGAGTTAAGACTGAAGTTTGTAAATTGGTGTGAATAGAACAAGAACAAGTTTTTATTGAATTACTTATTATCCATGAACCATAACTATACTTTAACTTCTTTGATTCTTGACAAGACAAACCACTTGTAGCAGATTTTGTTTGTGCTTTCGCAAGTTGGTCATGAAATACAAATAATATGAATGAGAAGTTTCAAATGGTGTCATAAAATGTTTTCTTATGACAGCGGCAGTGTAGCTGAATAATTGTAACTGAATTTGAGATTCTTTAGATAATTAAAATGTACTGTGTAGTACTGAAGATTGTACATGTCTCTGTCAGGTGCCTTCATGTTCCCGTACTTCATAATGCTGGTATTCTGTGGCATCCCTTTATTCTTTTTGGAGCTATCTTTTGGACAGTTCACCTCACTGGGCTGCCTGGGTGTCTGGAAGGTCAGCCCCATGTTTAAAGGTGAGTGACCATGTAGGTACCAGTCTGCTTGGATGACCAAATTGAACGAAATCTGATATTTTCTTTGTGACTGCCCTAATTCACAATGAGTATGCAGATGGGTAGGTGGAGATACATACATATATATATATATATATATATATATATATATTTACATACGCACCATTTTGTGTTTCACATATCCTATACTCATTCTTAATTTTATTCATTCCATTTACCAAATAGGTGAACTATGTAGTTTATAATTACAGAATGCAGTCTAACTGTTTCTCCATCATTTTTTTTAGCCCTATTTGTCCTGTTCATCAAGGTTAAGACCTTCATTGGAGGATCACTCAGCCATGCTGCTGAATGTTTTTAGTTCTGTGTCCCCTCAATTAGATGTGTCTAACCAATTAATTCACCCAGCACAAATTTGTAGTGATGGTTCCTCTGATGCTGCACAGCTTGTCTTATTCGACATCTTTTTGTTTGTTAGTTTGTTGCTGATCCACTCTGTGCAGTAAATACATACTTGCATGCTACTTTAATTTCAGTGTCCCTGCCCTGCTGAGACTGGTCCTCAACACAGATAACACCATGTTATTGATTTAACATTGAATTATGGGTAAATGCACTGATTAATGGTCAGTGTTGTATTGTCAACGTTGAAACTAAAACAATTTTTGGTCTGATTTTTGATATTGAACATTCAATGGCAAAACCTTAGTTCAACATTCATGTAAGGTGACTTAATCAACGTTGAAGATAAGATGCTGAACCAACATTGGTATTACTGAAAATATACAACATCCACAAATGGTTGATTATTCAACATTGAATAAATGGCCTTCTCAACGAGCAAAATCGATGCTGGATCAACACTGAAGATCCTCTTTGTCTGATATGGAATCAATGGCATTTCAACTGATATGGGAAGCCTAATGTTACCGTCTCACTTGTGGTCCTGTGGGGCTCCTGAAAAGGGAGCTAATAAGTGATGCAGAGAAACGGAGAGTACAGCCTGTGCACCTGTATTTTATTTAAACCCACTGTCCAATTTTATTTGCTTCACAAACATAACATCTACATTGCTTTACAGAAATAATTTTGCATTTTGGTAGCTTGTTTGATTAAGCATAAAAAATCAGCACTTCTTTCTTTCAGAAAATAAAACGTTTTTTTCCCCACATGAGATCAGTGACTGTGATACCAAAAGACAGCTTGACGTTGTTTTAGGTGACACAATGGGCAGTATAGTAATACATAATGGTACAGAGAACATTTTCAAACTACAGTTAATTATATTGTCTAAAATAAGTGGTAAATCTGTCTAAAGACATTCATGTAATTTGACTTTTAAATATGTTTTCTGTGCCTCTTTTTCACTCTTCCTCTTAGGTGTGGGTTATGGAATGATGGTGGTTTCAACCTACATTGGGATCTATTACAATGTGGTCATATGCATTGCCTTTTACTACTTTTTCACATCCATGACCAACCTCCTGCCTTGGACCTACTGCAACAACCCCTGGAACACCCCTGACTGTAGTGGGGTGGTGGGCACTCAGAGGGTCAATGCAACATTTGCTAACATCTCATCCGTAGTGTCTGGCGTCACTGAGATGGTCAACCGCACCAAAAGGACGAGCCCCAGTGAGGAGTACTGGAGGTTAGTGTAGGATGGTGTAAAATTACTTTTTCTATTTGTCACACTTATCAACATTTGCCACATATTACTTTTCCTTTGTGTATAATGTTAGCCCTGATGCAGACTTGGACCATCATTTATGTACCTGGCTGTCCGCTTATTAGTTTAATCAGTTTATTCAGATTGCAACTGACATGTATCATTAATTGTCTTGATGCCTGGTTTAGGGTTGGGGTTAATTTAACGAGCTAACTTATCTGTCCTTTCTGCCATAACCAATATCGCCTACTACCTTTCTTGTAGTGTATTATAAACTGTCTGAATGGCCATGTAAATTGAATGATGATCGAGTACCAACAATAATATATCTGAAATTATAGTTTGTCTTAATCAGCACTTCTAAGTAATTATCAGACCCAATACCTGCTCTCTTGCTTGCTAATGAGCATTCCAGGCATGCTGCGTGGTCATTTATAACAATTATTATTTTTAAAATGCAGACTACAGGAACTAATTCTGCTGTTGAAGAGATGTTTGTGTAGGGAGCAGTCTTGGAAGTCTTAATGAAATACAGCTTGCCGGAAAGATTTAATTTCCAACATAAAGTACAATTACATAAGCACTGGAAATGCACTATGTTTAAATTGTTATATCATTAGTATACAAAACCACTTTGGGTCTCTTTCATTAGTTTTTAAATTCTTGCATCTGGAACCAGAAATTGTATTTTTACACTATGGGTGTCTGCATGAAATGAAAGCTGACAGAAGTGCTTGTGAGGATGTTTTTATTCCTTTATTTTATTAGGCCTGCCTTGAGCTGAGAGAGTTCAGCTTGAGGCTGACATTTTCTGGAGACAATGGGATGTAATGTTATTGTTTGTTGGTGTGTGTGTGTGCCTTTGCATATAGTCTTCCTGAATGGAGAGTTTCTGTGCCAGCTCTTGAAGAATGAAAGGCTTTGACAGTGAGGCGTGTGTGTGCCTGTTAAATGACTTTATAAATGGTTTGTGCCTAGCTCTTTGGGTTGTGTTTGTCACTGTACCATGAAAAGCCTTTCTGTCACTGCATTCCATCAGTCAAGCAATTCATTGTGAGACGAGAAGTGTTGTGGCCCAAAAATGTTGTTTTTGGGTTTTTTTTTTTATACAAGGGCCACCTTAACACAGCGCAGTGCAATATACCTTTGTGACAGTGTGGCAAATGAGCAAGTGTTCAGATTTTGGGACAAAATATTTCACTAGTTTCTCTTTTGCATTTTTGCATTGTTTTATTGTTCTGCATGTGCAGTGAGCAAAGGACCAGTTCACAGCCTCTTTACTCTGACTAAAAAGTCAGTAGAGTTACACCAGGGTAATAATAAGACTAAAATATGATCCAAATTCAAAGCACGTATTTCTTTCTGTAAAACTGTACAACCCATAATGTTTCATCAAATTCAGAATTTAATGTCTTTATTTTCAATGAGCTGCAAGTGAGATAAAATTGAGAGCGCAACCAAGCAGGGGCCCATAGACAGAATTTAAATGTTCAATGTAATTTTTTAATTCTTCTTGAAATGCTGAATATTAAAGATGATAAAAAATAAACCTTTCTTAAAAAATTGGCATGTGTGAGTCACAATATTTTTGGCTACAGCAAAAATTTTCCCAACTAATTTGACTGTTTTCACAAGTCATTTTGTCCTAACATTTGTCTTACTCTCTAAGAAACTACGTGCTGAACGTTTCGGATGGCATAGGGAACTTCGGTGAAGTGCGTCTACCCATCCTGGGCTGTCTAGCAATCTCGTGGGTCGTGGTTTTCCTCTGCCTTATTCGTGGGGTGAAGTCTTCAGGCAAGGTGAGCTGGATGTTCTCAATTTGTGAATGTCACACTTTGGCAAGCCTGTGGCTGAATCCAGAATGACTCCCTGTTTGACTTTCAGGGCCTCTGTGCAGTTCTCTATGTGATAAATAAGTTGTCATGCAGGACCTGGCCTATTGAGTGGGGGAGTTTGAAAACATGTCTGTTGCCATTGAGGAAGCAAATCGTAGAATTTCATTATGGCTGTGGGACAGTTAGGATGTCTCATCAATGGTGCACTGGGGAACTGCTGCATTTTCCTGTGCTGGCTGTTTAATTTAGCTTCCTTTCCTTTTTCTGTTTGAATGCCTCTCAGGTGGTGTACTTCACAGCGACCTTCCCCTACGTGGTGCTGACCATTCTATTCATCAGAGGAATCACACTGGAGGGTGCCATCAGCGGAATTAAATACTACCTCACCCCACAGTGGCAGAAAATCCTGGATGCCAAGGTCATTGCAGCACTCTTGTCATTTTTTGCCTTAAAGTTAATTAAAAATTCTTTAAAGCTTTCAAGAGGTTGTGCTATAATACTTTGGTAATTTTTGTGTGCGTGTGTGTGTGTGTGTGTGTGTGTGTGTGTGTGTGTGTGTTCATGTGTTATAGGTGTGGGGTGATGCCGCATCTCAGATTTTCTACTCGTTGGGTTGTGCCTGGGGTGGTCTCATCACAATGGCATCCTATAACAAATTCCACAATAATTGTTTCAGGTACTAAAACTTTGGTTTAAACCTTTAAAATTCCGTTCAGCTCATCTGAAGTGTGTTGTCATTAGTCAAATATGTAGCTCTAAAATATAATAAAAAGTTGGATTAGCCAGACTTGTGGTTGAAAAAGCGAAAATATAATTTTGAAAGTATTTTACTGCCTGTGTGTTTAGAAACCAGGCCAACAGCATATATGTATGCTTTAATTAATTTAATATAGTATATGAGAGAGAGTCTAAGCATGATAGGTAGAAGCCTCTGGTCAAATGCAATATTGTGAGAGCCAAAAACATAAAGGCAAAGCAAGCATCCTGATTTCAGTTCAACATTGTGGCATTTCCTCAAATGGGAGCCATTTTACTGCCCCCTTGTGGCTGGTTTCTCTAAATGCAGGTTTGTGCCTGTAATAATGGATGAGAATCAAAAGTATTTAAGAGACAAGTATATTTTCACAAAAAAGATTCTAGAGTGCAACAAAAAAAAATGAGTAAAATTTCCAAGATGCAAAAATATGCACAAAAGAGTGGAGTGCACTGCAGAAGGTTTATTAGTGTGTAGGAAAGGACTTTTTGAAAGAAACTATCTCAAGTACTGACCATTTTCAGTTATGTGCCAGATATGTTTTTAGTGACTTAGACTTTTGTTTTATCTGTGACTGAACAGAGACAGCATCATCATCAGCGTGACAAACTGTGCCACCAGCGTCTATGCTGGATTTGTCATTTTCTCCATCCTGGGCTTCATGGCTCATCACTTGGGAGTGGATGTGTCGCAGGTGGCTGATCATGGGCCTGGCCTGGCCTTCGTGGCCTACCCAGAAGCCCTGACACTTCTACCAATCTCTCCACTGTGGTCCTTGCTCTTCTTCTTCATGCTCATCCTGCTGGGTTTGGGCACACAGGTAACTCACCCCACTACATTCGTCCTGTCAAAAAGTCTCTGTATACTATCAGCGTTCTAACGTTTCATTTAACTGGGTGTGCAGTTCTGTCTGCTGGAGACTCTGGTCACTGCTGTAGTGGATGAGATTGGGACAGATTGGATTATCAGAAACAAAACCCTCATCACTCTTGGTGTTGCCGTCCTTGGGTTTCTTTTGGGAGTGCCACTGACCACGCAGGTGAGTTCTACATACAAACAGAGAAATGTCTGATACACACACATACACAACCACACACACACATACACATTTCGCAAATTTGGAGAGCAAACCTGTACATTTTGTAGTGTTTCCATGCACTTTTGTATTACTATAGGCAAATATGATGTGCTCTGTAGATCTGCCTGCAGACACAATACTAACCCTTAACCTTAGCACAGGGAAACTAAAAAAGTACCACTTAACGTATCAAAAGTTTACAAATCCTGAAACGGTACCACATCAATTCACACCCTTTCTAGTTCGAAACCTTTAGGACATTTGGTCTTCTTCTTAAAACACAAAATTCGTGGCACATGCAATAACTCCTGCGTGACCTTCTTGTGGTTGCAGGCTGGAATATACTGGCTGCTGCTGATGGATAACTATGCTGCCAGCTTCTCTTTGGTCATTATTTCCTGCATCATGTGCATTTGCATTATGTATGTTTATGGTAAGTGTACTGTGATTTTTCTCTTCTGTTTTCACTGTTAATCTGTTGGAAATGAATGGAGACATTTGGCCAGGACTGTACTGTAGCTGTGTGTTCCATCCACAGGTCACACTAACTACTTTAAGGATGTGGAGATGATGCTGGGCTTCCCTCCTCCAATCTTTTTCAGGATCTGCTGGAGGTTTATCTCGCCCGTCATCATCACGGTGAGTAGTAGCACATAAGAATGAAACTGATGACAAAAGACATCTTTCACATGAAACAATTGAAGTTCTAAAACGGAAATTATGGAAGTTATTCAACCATTTCAACCTCCAAAATGGTCAGATTTTTAATCTTAAGACATATTAATGTTCTTAGTATTGTAAATTATTCAGGACATAAACTAATATATGTTACAAGAATGATGAAACTAAATCTGGCCCACCTGCAGTATCTAAACATTTAAGGCTTTTATAGGCTCCTGCTAAGTCAAGCTGCATGCAAATTGGGTTTCCAGGGGTGCCATTGGCACATTCAGTTCCAAAAAATGCTCCTGAACTCGTTTGGCTTGACCGTGAGGCTACCATCCTACTCTGTTCATTTTAATTTGCTTATTAAATGGCGTCCGTGATCTTACAGACCCACGGTCCATTCTTTAGAAGCATGTGTTCTGAGAGTACCTAGTGTACCAGGGTATGCCATCATCAAAGTAATCATGACCACAGCATTGGCTACAGGCAGTCAAGTAAAACTCCAAGTAGGTCAGCACTGTCACTCAGGAAATACTGAGCTGTTGCAATTGTAAGAACCATTATTGGACATTGTGTTTGTAGTGTGCTATGTTTGCAATGCAGGTCTTACTTACAGCACTCCTTCTGTGTTTGTATTTTAGTTCATCCTCATCTTCACCGTGATCCAGTACAAGCCCATCACTTACAATGACTATGTGTACCCAAACTGGTCTCTGGTCATTGGCTTCTGCATGGCTTTGTCCTCAGTGATCTGCATACCCATCTATGCTCTCTTCAAGATCGCCACCTCTGAGGGATCCACTTTCTTAGAGGTGAGATAATGTGCACAGAGGCAATGTAATGTTGCTTCGTAAACTCCATAAATCTAGAAATTGCTTTCAGCACATTTGGAAAGTACAGTTCTCGTAATGATCGGCTCAACCTAGACTCTTTTTGGGGTTTACTTTCCCTAAATTGATAACTTTGACCTCAGCATATTGGTGTGACCACATATCAACATGAATATGCTAAGTATTTTTGCAGAAAAACCAGCATAGGTACTACAGCTCAATGGATCAAATTGAACATGGTGGTGGAAGAAAAAAGTCACTTAACACCATTTATAGCATTTAGCATATACACACATCACAAGTCACTTGAGATAGTTTGGTCTTTTTTTTCTCTTCAGGAAGCTTTTTTGTTTGTTTGTTTTTAAAACAAAAACTGATTATACGTATTTAGAAAAAAGGCTGAAAAGATGTTCTTTAATTATGTCATTCTACTCTCTGTCTCACGGGTCTGCTACAGAGGTTGAAGTACTCAGTGAAGCCAGATCCAAACTGGGGCCCAGCACTGCAGGAGCACCGCAAGGGCCGTTACGCCACTGGAGGGCCAGAAAGTGTTGAGGTGTGCCCGCTCAAAGAGGAGCTAAAAGAGAAGGAGCCAGAAAAAGAGAAGGAACCAGAGAAAGAGAAGAAGGACGAGATAGGTCTGACCATCCAGGGCAGCAACGGCTCCACACTGAACCCCACGCCCAGCGCATAGAGACAGCCTGTACCAACTGGCGCCGCGTCCCATTCCCCTCCATGCTGCAGCCCATGGGCCAGGCCACACTCGCTGGAGACCTTTACATATTGTAAGGGCTTTATTATTTCTAACCTCTAGAGAAATCGGTTGTCATCCAAAACCTTTCTTTTTTTCTTTTTAATTTAATCATTCATGTTTTGTAAAACTATGTTCATATGCATATGCAGGAAGCATACTCACTGTGCATGGTGCATTGTGGGATATGTTGTTCTTTTCCTTCTGTGTAGAATTTTCCGGAAACATAACTTCTGCTGCTGCTGCAGTAGGTGTTGGCTTCTTGTGTGTACAGCGGTAACGGTGCCAGTCGGGTTAAAAGCTGAAGACCAAATGTTCTTTGACTGTAGCAAACACACTGCTAACATGCACGTTTCCCCAAACCGTAAACTGTTCTTTGCTTATCTTTTTACTTTTACCCACTGCTGTGTCTGGAGCTCTCCACCACCCTGCCCTGAGGTTGGATTGGTGCTTTTGAATAGTTTCAGTTTTCCACTCTTAACAGACATGAATATTAAAGTACTACATCCTGTTATAGTGAACGCATACGGCACAAAGGATATTTTGCCTTCAGCTTTTAGGACAGATACTAAAAGTAAGTCCTTTCTCAGGATTGCACACAATTAGCTTCCCCTCCCCCGCAAACCTTTCATAACTTGCCATCATGAGTTCTTTTAAACTTGATTTTGTTTAACCTAAGAGAGGATGGAGTATTTTGGTGTGAGGGACATTCTAAATGAAGCACACAAACTCTGACTAGTCTTCCAGTGATTTAAAACCTGAAATACATCTAGCCCAAGGATGGAGCCTTACAGCACTGACAAGAGTAGCTATTTAAACTGCAGCTATAGGGCAGCAGAATTGCCAGTATAGCCACAGTACTGTAGCAAGCACATGCATACATGTACACACACACACACACACACTCACAGCTTCTCTTAGGAAAAGGGAGAAAGTGGCATGCCATTAAAAAACAATACCTTCTGAATCCTGGGGGCCCTGCCGGAGTGTTTTTATCGTATACTTTTTAAAAATTGTTTCCCTTTGTCCTCACCACACTGAAAAACCTGCGCTTGCACTGAAAAGCGCTGAGCCAAGAAGTTGAATAAGAAGTATAGTAAAGTTGCAAAGGAGAGTTCTTGTTATTAAGGAAAAAAATGTCTTTACTGATCTAATTATGCTGTCAGTATTATTGGTAGTATATCATCTTTACTTGCTCTTGTAATTCTCTGCTGTAACACAGTAATATAGTCTTTATTTTGTAAAGAAGAAGCTAGAATTTCATGAATAATTTTTCATGTTTACCATTCCTCATCCATGACTTGACTATGATACGTTTTTATCTTCACTCTGGCGTGAGAGGGGCAAGCTTGGGCTGGATGCTTTGGATTTTGCCCGGATCTTCTGCTGTAGGCTTTTGTGTCTGGTTATGATCAGTATGGCCAGTTCCATTGACAAGCCAACAAGTCCCCTCTCTTATGACGCATAGGGTCGCAGTGGCACAAAAACGTGGATAAGATGTCCTGGTAACACTGTGAATACGTTAGGGATATTGCCTGACACCACTGGAGGAAGGGGCTGACCTAGCAAAGCAGTTGCTAAAAGTGCTTATGCATTATGTATTGATAAGACTCCTGGGTTTGTTTCCTTATTCTATTTCATCTTTTTTTTTTTTTTTTACAGCACATATTTCTTTTTCTGGACCATGACTGTGTTGAGTCAGTTTCCTCAATAATTGTCTTTTTGTTTCATAATCTCTTGATGAAAGCAGCATGATCATTTACACACACCTCCCCCAGCCTCCCCAACCTGCTCCCATACTGTATCCAGTCAAAAAATACAGAGAAAAGTTAAAGTCTCAACAAAAAAAGATACACAGTGAAAAGAAACCATGCAGGTGAGCAGAATGTGTTGGTCAGGGAAAGGAAAAAAGCACAAGTGAACCTGGCAGAACTTAACAGAGGCAAGCTTAACGACGCCATATGTGGTGTCAACCTACTATAATGAAAGAGCACAGAGCAGCATTGTGTTTGTTGCAGTTTTTAGTCATCTTAGCACAACTAGATGTTAATAGCAACAGGATACAATACTAGTCCTAACACTTCCAGTGGCAATCAAAAGTTTGGACATACTCGCCCATCAAATGATCATAGATCAGCTTAACTGTTTATATTTTTACATTTCAGGTAGATGTCTAAGAAAACATGAAGCCTGTTTATGATTATGAGTGTTGTGACCAAACTTTTGATTCTTTTAGTACTGTACATGTTTAGTTCTGTCCCATATGAATGCACACGCTTGACCCACAATGACCTCACCATCTGGCTCCCAGGCGCTGCTCGTGGTGCGCAGATTTTGTGGATCATTCCATCTGCCACTGGTTTCTGCAAGGAGGAGCCCCCCATAGTACCCCCTTTTCTCCTTTAAAGATAATCTTTTTTCTTGCAATCTTCTAGCCTGCAGTAGTAGAGTTGAGAATCAGTACTGTGCTTTTGCACCCTGGTCCTGCGCTGTCCCTTCTCCATCACTGTATTGTACAGAAATGTAAAAAATAATAATTAATAATCGGACTGGTGTGTATGTGTTTATATGGTCTTATGGGATTGAGGGAGGGAGGGAGGGAGGGGTGGGAGTTCTGCTTGTTTGGGGGGGCATTCTTGTGTTTTTTGGGTTTGTTTTTACTTTATTTCCACTAGTCTGATTAGCTGGTGTTTTCTGTGTACTATGTGTTTGGTGTAGTGGATATCCTACTGTTCTTAGTCTATGCTTAGCTTAGGGTAGTGTCAGTATTGATGTCATTGCATTTTAATCAATATGTAACTATCCACATCATTTAACAGAAAGAATCTACCTTTATAAAATATTTTGCTTTTGTTTTATTTTTATAGTACTAAAACTGTATTTTATCTTCTTTTTTGTATCTATATGCAGTGACACTACTTTTTATTTTTGGTTTCAAGCTCTGCAACCCAGCCAGTATCAAAAATTATTGCCAAACTAACACTATGGATTGAAACTTGAAATACAAAGGAATGCTTTCTGCAGTGTGTCTGCTTGACGCAGGCATGGTTACTGTTGATGAAGAAGGACGATCACCTGTTCCACATTTCTTACACAGTATAGAGCAGTGTTATACCTCTACCACAGTATTGTAAATGGCGTCTGAATGCAGTTCAGTGTAGCATGCTGCAGTGTCCTTCAGGCAAAATATCAGTATTTCTATAGCTAGAACATTGACAGCACACAATGCAATGAAATTTGAAGCATGTTTTATGTTGAAATTCAAATGTTCAAATGTCCAATGTTCTGCAAGCGTTTTTAAACTTGTGAAGGAAAATGTGTAAGCTGCATTTTTGAAAAGGTTGGCTTCACCAAACTAATATCCAGGCAAACCCCAAGTTACTTATAGTGATTAACATGGCTATTAATGAAACATGATCTACTAGTTCGATAACAGCTTAGCCTTGGAACAGAAAGCGAGCTGTTTCTGTAAACACCCAAATAGTCCACTCTATTTTAAGTGGACGAGTGGACTTTCTAAATAACTTGAGGCTCTGAAATTATTAATTGTCAATTGTTTGCATAACCTCTCCAAGTTGGGCTGTCACTTGAATTGCCCTAAAAATGACATAGTTGGATTTTTCCCCTTCAAATCTCCAAACTTAGCTGAGATACTGACATTGTAAAAAGTACCCCTTGATTATCTTTTTTTTCCCACATATGTATCCATAAATGCGATTTCATTCCCCTGACAGCTGAACAATTTATGTGTCCATCAACATGTAATGCAAGAGAACCCTTTGGACAGTGATAGTAAATTTTAACTCTAACTGTGAATTTTTCTCTGGTTCTCTGATGTCTGTAGGAGAACTTTCCTATCTGAATGAAGCTCCATGCATTTTCGTGTTCTTACAGCACTTTACGATGTCACTTTTACAGTGTTTAAAAGCAATAGCTACATCCCCTCCCTCTTCTTCCGGAGTTCCATAATAAAATGAATGGTTCATGCTTTGGCAAGAGGTCTGTGTCCACTACTGTATGAGTGTTGTTTCAAATATGTTGATACAAAAAAAAAACAGTACTGTGACGTCAGGGAGAGTGAAGCACAATTAAATGAACTTGGTACTTTCTATCAAAACATATCTAACAATGTCTTTTGAACCTTAGGGCCAAATTGCATTGAACATTGTCTTAAGTCATGTCAGCTGTATATCTTAAACTGTTCAATTTCAAATGGTAAAAAATAAAGTTTATTTTAAAGATCACCTATTGTTGTGTGGCTTTACTTTTCTGACTGTTAAATGTAATTTAATTGTTAAATCTCAAAGTACTGTGGTGAGTATTAATCCTGGTATCCAAAGAGTTTTAACAGAGAAATTCAAAATATGCAGGCCATTGGTAAACAATTAAATAACTTGTAGAGGGCAACATTCAGTTTGGAACAACTCAAGTTTGTAACTGACCTAAAATATTATTCATAGGAATGGCTTGGAAACAGAAGGGTGTACATGACATTTTAGCCAAAAATTCAACTTGACATACTAAATGCCCAGTAGTTTTCAAATAAATATGAATTGGTGTTAATCAATAAACACAGGCATGTCAGACTATGACTAAAATTAATCCCTAAATGTATCAAATACCCCTTTGTTTTCCAGCCCTATTTATACAGAAGTATTTCACTTCCAAGGATTTTCACCCTAAATTGACCAGGCCAGGTGTGATTAAACTGGCCAGCCAGATTCAAGTTAAGCCCCAAGTGGCTCCCTAGTGGACTTGTAGTGAACTTTTTAGGGAGAAAATAGCCAATTGATATACAGCCAACTTTTCTTTTAGCTAATTAGCATTTTCCCTCATTAAAGACAACTAACTCAACTCATCAGCTAATTAGCAAGGACTTGAAAAGAGCTGGATACTTGGTGTTAGAGGAAGGAAGTCTCTCTGGAGCTGTGGCGGCAGGATCTGTGGTTGACTTGAAAACTTCTCCTCAAATCACGTTCAGGAGGTGCTGAGCAGGTTTCCAGCCTGCGGGAGAACCAAGCGTCTGCTTGCCCGCTGTCCCCTGCTGGCTGCCTTCTGCACTGCAGGGGGAGTGGGCAGCAGGACCCTGGCTACGGCTGCTTCTGCCCTTTGGCTCGGCTGTTTAGAGCAAACTGAGGTGCCAGCAGCCGAGGAATCACAGAGTTGCCTACGGTCCAAGCATACAGCTGGTCTGGAGGCTGCGGCCCTTGTGGGACAACCCATGTGTGTTTCCTCTCTGGGCTCACTGGAGCAGCTGGAGGGCATCCATACAGTCGCAGAAGAAGCAGAACTACTTATTGGGTGACTGTCTGTGGTGGAGGTTGTGAATGTCCAATGGCTTGGACAGCTGTTAGCTGGGGATGCAGGCAGAAGCTTCATAATCTTATGAGACATTCTGTGCCTGGACTTGCTTGAGTGAACGTGCCTGTTTGAGCCTGGAGGAGAGGGATTTGGATAAATACAATTCCTGGGTGGTAGCGGTGAGGTCGATGGATCCTCCACCTCTGAGTCATTTGCGAGAAAACCAGTGAAACCTGTTTCCCTTGAAAAATCAAAATATTCAAAAAGTCAGTTTTCAATTTAAAGTCAGTATAAGTCATGAGTGAAAAGGAAATACAAAAAGTGCAGAAAGTGTAGGTCATAAATTGCCTTAAAATTCTGCCGCATTGTTGGTTGTGACACTGAATTATAATGTCTTTATCAGCATGACAGTCAAAATATGGAAACATAAAATGGAAATTTTGAGTCATATGAGGCTGATAGCACAGTTTCATTTTAAATCAATGGCTTTCTCCTATCTAGTGACTCCAAAGAAGTTTTAAAAGAGGGAAACTCTGCAGTGGCACCTGTTGAGGTCCTGACAGCTGCCAGACTTATCCGAGGTTTCTCTCATCATACTCTGGATGTGCAGGTCCCTCTGCATAATGCGCCGTTCTTCTTTCAGCTCTAAAAGGAAAGAGGCATCAGGGTTGGCCTTGGTATCAGGAAGCCCCCTTCAATCACAACCCAACTCCTGTTTTCAGTGAAAAATAATCAAATGCCATTTTAACAAGGGGGATTCTTTATTACTCTGCTTGTGTGAGATTGGCTCTACAGATTGGCCCAGCTGCTTGGCAGGCTCGATATTTGGCAGCGCTCAAGCAGAGAACAGCAGCAGCAGCGAGCAAGATGGCAGCAGCCTGTTTAGTGCTGCCTCTGCACAAAAGAGGCTTGAATCGAGTCCAGTTAACCGAGATAGAAAAACATCAGTTTTGGAAGGCAGAGATAGGACTGCTTATGAGGCAGGACACACTGACTGATAACGACTCAAAGGCTCAGATGCTTCAATCTGCAAATGTTTTTCATCCCTCAGAAAGCAGACCAAAGACCGTGTGCTGAATAAGGTTTGCACACAAAGCTATGCAGTGGCGTCACATCCCACTGTTTTCTGTCTGGAATGAAACAATGGGGAGAAAAGGGCCATAAATTCAGCACTGAGCCACTAGATGGTAGCGAAACACAATTAAGCAGGTCATCCAGCAACACATCTGGATGTAGTTTAGAACTTGTAATAAGTGGTGTTAATGGCTACTGATGGTGCCAGCTTTATTGGTGGAAAACTAGAGGACACCATGAGGTCGGTAAACAGAGCAGCCATGATGTCATATTCTCCTGTTCAGTCAATAAACTAATGACTGAACTGATGTGAATTATAAGGATGTTGAGGAATAACTGATTTTTGAGCTTTTCTCATAGAGATAAACATCAAACCTGTAACTGTTCCTGTGTATCAAATGTCACTGATCAGTCAAGATCTTAAGTGATGTACAAGATATATTATCAAGAGGGGTTTTCCTAGTCTTTACACCAGAACATTTTATTTTATACCAGGGCTCACAAACTCAATTGACCTGCGGGTCATGAGCCAGGTGCTTTTCTTTCACAGGGCTGGTTGAAAAACTGCATGGTAAAGAATTCATTTTTATTTAAAGGGTTTTAATAAACATGTCTACATTTGATTATTAATAGGATCTTAGTCGATGTTGGTCATTATTATTAGTAGTATTAGTAGTATAGTCCTTTAATAAACATTTAACAGTGGTATTATGATAGCGCTGATGTTTCTGCCGAATGTATTGCATGTTTTGTAAAGTGAATTTAAGTACGAAGGTAGAGCCATGGTCCATGATTACAAAAGTCAAATCTATTTCTCAGATGTAAATAATAAGCTGCAGAAAATGAAAAAAATTATAGTTTTGTGCTGGTATTGGTAAATGTGTGACAGGCAATTTGAAGTGGACTAATATTAAACACCTGCTCAAGAGACTCCTGTGGCCCCAAGGTTGGGTTTAGGACGATATGTTTACCAAAGATCTAGAAATAGTTAAGATGGTAGTCTGTCTGCATTTGGTCTTTATTTCATTCCATTTTTATGAGATTATTGATCAGCTCAATGTGGTAGGAAAATTGTGCAATAATTTAACTATGCAGTATGCATGAGCCAAATAATGTGTGATTATTACATTCCATTAAGTTTTAGCTACACTACCAGTGATGAGACTCTTGTGTAAATACCTTACTTTACTACATTATACTTAATTATTCCTTTAAGCTGGCACTGACCTCTTAGGGTTGGTTCCACTAACTCTGGCTCCCTCTGCTTCTGATATTCCAACTCCACACTTTCCTAAATCAAACAGACACACAGACACACAGTTGAAAAGCCAGTCTACAGGTACATCTGGTGCTTTGGCACACTCCATACAATGATGGATTTTAACTTTCCAGTGGAAAAGTATTTTTATTCCCAACTAACAGTAAAGCAATATATTATACGACCCCAAACCACAAGTGGCCAATATTTGCCCATGCCTTATTCAGCAGTCAGTAGAATGGGGTTACCAATTTAGTCCCAGCTGACCGGTTCTTTAGGCCTGAACACACATCCTCATTAGTGCTGTAATGTCATTTAGCAGATGGCAGTGCAGGATCACTGTAAGGTCCTCTGTCTGCCTTCAATCCTCTTATATGCTCTGTGTGAATGGATTCATCATCTGGGCGCTGTCTTGGTGTGCCTTGCAGCTGTTATTGCGTGTGTGTGTGTTAATATCCCTCCCTCTGCGTGAGTGAAGAAAATGACGCTGTGAGGAGAGCCTTGTGGTAGACGTGCAGTCGCTGGGAGTGGCGGTAACCTGGCAGACTACTGAAACACAATCCCTAGCACCCAGCCGACCGCTCAGTGGTGGAGCTCTGAAACCAAACAACATGGTGGGGGGAGCTGGGGGAGATGAAAACCGGGCACCTTTCTCCTCTTTGCTGTTCCATTTCCCCTCTCTCTCTCTGCAAATATTCTCTTCTGTATGTTCTATTTTTCTAGTTTTCTTAGAAACAGTTTGAATTTCTGAACTAAAGCTAAAAATGTTGCTGTTTTGTTTACAAGTAATTTTTTACAAATAATTTTATAGCGTTTCCTTTTATAGTTGGATGGCTAACATTTGGTAGTGGCATGTTAGTATGTGTATGCATGTATGTGTTTGTGTGTGTGTGTATGCTGCAGGACGTGGATCACACACAGCAGTACTGTTGGTGTTTTTAAACCAGCATTTACTTCATTAACTTTATTAGATGCTAGTTACTTTCAAGTACTAGTAGGCAGCTTCTGACCACATGACACTGTTGGCTGGATATTTTGGTTGATGGCCTATTCTACATCTGGCAATGACACTGAGGTGTTTCAAAAGTTGGGCAGCACTGTGTGTGATCCACACCATACAAGTGCCACTGCTGTAATGAGTACTGCATTAGTACCACCAAAAGGGTTCCTGCTTATTGGTGACCTGAGCTGGTTTTGACCACTGATGAACAGTGTAAAGGGGGCTAACAAATGATGCAGAGAAACGTACGTACTATAGGCTATTATTGTAAACTTTGCACCTGTATGGTAGGTGAAGCTGTTAAAGAAGACAGTGTAGATACAAGGCAGGTGTACCTACAGAGTCTTCATAATTATTTACCCCCTTGGTAAGAATTCATACAGATTCAGACAGATGTAACTGAAGTAAATGTAGTTTAAGAAAACCTAAAACAACTATTTTTAACAAACCCAGAGTTCAACCAAACCCATAAATATTGGCCACCATGCATTTAGATATTATTTTATAACCCATATATACATATATATACATATATATATATATATATATACATACATATATATATATATATACATACATATATATATATACATACATATATATATATACATACATATATATATATACAT
>JBBMFX010000011.1:14949904-14969582 GCA_037832545.1 Rhabdalestes septentrionalis | reverse complement strand
ACATGAGGTTTTTTTAGAATCTTAAGTGTTAAAATTATGATAAAAAAAATATATGGTTTTTTTTTGTGGGGAGTAAGAAACCAAGCAGATGAAAACAGACTGCTCTTCTAATGTGTACATTCTCTCTACAGCTGATTAAGACACATTCTGAGTGGTTCTATGGCATTCAAATTAGCCAGCTTGCAAAGGGAGGTTTTAGCAAATTAGGTGCAAAACAAATTTTGCACATGCAGCAGGTCTTGTGCACTTTATATATCTTAGCACATCTAGCTCATAACCACTAAGTCCTTTAGACAGGACTGACTGTGGGGATCAGTACCTATGCCTCCGTATTATTCAATGCCAGAAACGTTCTTATAAAATGGCATCTACTTGAAGATTTTCTGCTTAATTGACCTGGAACTCGACAACCTGAACTCCTCCTGCAGACACCACAACAAGAGGGAACACCGTTAAGTGAGTCCTCCTGAAGCCGGGCATGATTTATTCTCAGCTATCAGCTTCCATATCATCGGGCTTGCCTGCAAAGCCTATTAGTGCCGCTAGACTGTCCAAAGCTGGTGATTTATGTCCACAGGTTGAATGACATTAGCGGCTATGAGGGGGCTCATATTAGACTGGAGTTAATATTCATGAAGCCTAGTGTGCGGAAGGGCTAACTAATCAGTGGAATGTTGATGAATAGTGCGCTGCCTTCCTCTGGCAAGTGTGGCATCTCATTAGCCAGGCTGCGGCTCTTTCGCTAAAGTGACCAAACAAAAGGCGCCTGTGGCAGTGACAGAGTGGTAGAGAGGGTAAACATTCATCAAGAGAAACAACCGTCTGGGCAAACAGCAGTCATGCCTGGAGAACGTAAGCACCTTCTCTCCTCCTTTCGCTCTCTCTTGCTCTCTCTCTCTCTGGATTTTATCTAAAGGACAAACCACTAGCATGCAGCACCAGAGAGAGAGAGAACCTCAAGTGGACGCTTACTTTAAACACATTCAGGGGTCAGACAGAGGCTTCGTGCTCCATGCAAAGTCATTCATTTTCAGCGGACCTCATTCAGGACAGTATTAAAACAGATGAGAATTTGGTTGGATGTTTAGATGCAATCTGGAATCTTTTGCAGACTTGTTAAACTCTTACATTTACTGGACGCTTTTATCCAAAGCGACTTCCATTCCTAACAACAGGGGGCAGTCTCCCGGGAGCAACTTGGGGTTAAGAGTCTTGATCATGGTAGGCTGAAGGTAGGATTCGAACCCAGGACCTCATGGTCCAGAGGCAAGTATCCGACCCACTGAGCTACCAGTAAGTAACTGATCAACCAGAAATGTCTACACTGAGCACACCTTGGTGACATATACTTTTACACTGCAAGGCCCACACTCAGATTTCGTGTTAAAATAAACCTTACACTGATTTTCAACAGAAAAGATTTTACAAGAAAATGTTACAAATGCAATTTACAGAACATTTTATAGTTTGAAGTAACTAATTATTTATCCACAAAGGCTCAAACTACTGGTTTTGAAGAGACATATTTTTTTCTGTCTTAAGGAAAAGACATATTTTCTATGCTTGCTCATGAAAAACACAATTCTTCAACATAATTTCCTTTATGTATATTGGTGCAAATGTTCAGAATTACGCCAGAATGATATGCATTCCAAAGAAAAGCATAAAAGTGACATTACCATACAATTACATTTGTTTCCTTGCACTAAAATGTTGAAAGAGCTTAGTATCAGTTATTAAAAAAATACTCAACCTCTGAACTGCAGTATGTATGCATAAATATGTATATTTACACGCACACACACACACACACACACACACACACACACACACACACACACACACACACACACACACACACACACATATATATTAGGGGTGGAGCCGAACCCAAATATGGTATTCAGAAAGGCAAAAATAATGTGTTTTTTTTACGAATACTGTATTCGGACAAATACTTAGAAAATATTTGTATTCGGGTATTCAGGGTAACTACCACCCCCTAGTGCTCTATAAAGCACTGCACGCAAAATGTGTTAATGATTAAAATACACCCAACTATATTATATTTTAAAAGAGCAAAGCTAAGGTTTTAAAATCTCATATCAAACAGGAGGCCAACTACACACTCCTAAACCGACGGCAAAATCTCCATCAACATTATCTACTTAAATAGACAGCCATCCTCTAAGGGCTCTTCAACCTTCTCAAATTTCAAGAAGACTAAACCTCTTATCACATACAATAAGCCATCCTGAAATAATCCCGCCCCAAAAAGGGTGATTGCCAATGTATTGCAGAGGGATCTCTCACTCTGCTCTTTAAGATGCTAATGCACATTAATGAATCACACATTTATTCTGTCTTGATGAAGCAAAGTGAGGCAGAGGGTGTTCAAAAAAGCCGTTAGAGCGAATATGGTCTGACACAGTGGCATTATAGCTCCAAAACCAGTCCCACTTAAGACTATGGATCTCCATCTGTGTCACATGAGGAGCTACTTTATCCTCCAACTAGGGCCTGGATTATATAGCTCACTTAGCGCTTCTTGAAAGGACAAAGTGAAATGAAGGCTAGTTTGACTCTGTAGAAGCACTTGAAAATTCATAAAATGCGAAGTCTGCTTGGTCAGGGCTAATGTAAAAGACCAATTTCATAAAAATAATGGAAACAATGGGAAAATATTCTCTTACGTTTTAAAATAAAAGATTATTATTGGATTTTAATATTGTAAACATATTTTTCACACCCCAGTTGTATGGCCTATTAGTAAAAATCAAAACAGACTGTTCTGAATAGACCATTTTCATGGTATCATGAAAATCATTGCATTTATATATACTCACAACAGCAAAACAGAGGCCATTGGCAGATATCATTATTAATGGAACTGTAACAAGGATTTATCGAATTCTAAGGAATAAAAAGATGTTGGGAAATGGAAAAATGAAAAATGGAATATAAAACCACATAGAAGTTGTAAGTGTACCCCAGCATGTGCGAAATTTTCATGAACAAATGCATGATATGGGCCCTTTAACTGATACCAAGAAGTGGTATCGGTCCAACACTTAAATAACCATCAACAGCTATTTTTTAAATGAGCTTTATTTATAGGCTTTAGTGCTGCCCTTTAAGTCTTTGAATGCCATGCTAATCCTTTCATTTAAAAACTTGCTGAAAATGTTCCTCTGAATTTGCATGCATCATATTAGACTCACATAGAACACATGGAACTCACATAGTTACTCATATTGCATTGTAAACTGCAGTACCTGTCAATATGCAGCCCTACTCCTAGGCTATGAATCCAGCCTCAGGTCCAGTTTTTAACACATACTGCCCTCCCTGCAACAGAATGCAATCCAGTAGCTGTAAATATAGAACAGGCGAGAAATAACGGCAGGCAGGGCTGAATTTCATCACCCACTGTCTGAGTGAGAACGGCAGAATGGTAAAGCACTTTAATTGACCGTCAATACAGTTATGCAAAGTGGAAGCGTAATGAAAATTACGATTACACTCTTTGATGAGCAATTTCCATTGACTATTACCTCTGATGAGCCATAATTAAAGTAATTGCCAGTCCTGCTCATTTGTAAGGTGGCATTTGGCTAATACAGGCTAGCATCAGGCAGAGCATGTCACTCTTGTCGAGAGAAAATGAAAGTACTGGCAATTAAATGCACAAAGACTCGCATTATCAGATGTCAGATCGTGTAGAGTGCATAAAATGGGAAAACACCATGACATCCCTGATTTTAGCGCATTCTTCCAACGGTTCTCAAAAGAGTAGCTCTGGGTTAACTGGAGCTTATGAAAAAATTCCAGTGGGTGAGAGGGTGTGAGTTCATATGTGTGGGAATGGAAGGAGGGGCTGCAGGTAGGGGATTATTCTGAAGCATGACAGAACCCAAACAAACCGCCTGCCTGTGACAGCAGCCCCATTTCAGCACCGCTGGATGGAGTTCATTACTGTCAGCACAGACGGTCGGCTCTCTACCACTCCGCCTTCCTTCCAGGGAAGGGAATATCCTGTGTAGTATGTAGCATGCAGCTAACAGAGGGGAGATCTCATTATCTCCATTATCTGAATCAGTCATTGGGAGGATGAGCAGGGGGAGAGGAGAGATACACAGACAGAGTCTCAGATGGAGAAAGTGAAAGGAAAGGAGGTGGGACAGAGAGAGAGAGAGAGAGAGAGAGAGAGAGAGAGAGAGAGAGAGCAAAAAAGAAAGCAATAAAGAGAGAGAAACAAAGGAAAGAAAGGGGGACAAACAGGAAGACAGAGCTGAGAAAAATGGAGATCGAGAGACAAAGAAAGAATTTGTGGATGGAAAGTGAGAGGGAGTCCGCTTTTTCTATATCTCACTTTCTAACCACATATTCTTTCTTTGGGACAGCAAGAGAGAGAAAGGAAAGAGAAATTGAGAAAGAAAAAGAAAGGTGGTAGGGAATGCAAAAGAAGACAGAGCAGAGATAGAGTAATCGAGGTAAAGAATTAAATAAGGAAAAAAGAAAAGACAGAAGGGGATGGCAGATGCTGAAAGAGCAGAGAGCGAGAGACATACAGATAGAGAAAGAAAAAACCCTTCACTCCCATCCACTCACTGCTGGAGATGAGATGAGCTTGAGCTCATGCCAGAGAAAAGACCATTCCCAACTTTTAATGGTTGTCCTGCTCTTTTGTTTCACTATCTCACTCTGAGCCTCATCTACAGCTGATAAAGAGCAAGTTCCTCTCTCACTGCTAGTGTCAGCTGCTGGAATTGTTTTGCAATGTGTTGCTTTTCGCTGCACTCCCTTTGCTTGAGAACAATCCATCTTCCACTTTTCCAAACCAACAGCCAAAAAGTCACTGAGTGGGTTCTGTTGTTATATATTAGGGCTGTCAAATGACTAAACTAATTCATAACTAATTCCATATTGATTAATTCCAATTAATTTCATTTTTCCTATTTGCCCACATTTGACTAGACAGTGGATAAAATAGGCTTGACTAGAATTGATTTTGCTACTTTCAGTGATAATTGGGATAAGTGTTTCCCCCATCATTAAATCTGTTTGGATGAGATGCATATATAAGAATGTAACTGTCAACATTTACTACCTAGCATTTGATTTTTGTGATTTGGTCAACATATAATTCTCTATAAAAAAAATTCTCAATCAGATATTCTGGTGCAATACAGTTCATAGAATTACTCTTCGGCCCAGTTTGAACTGTAAAGCATCCAGTCACCTATTTGCTCTTTTGATATAAATGATCTGATAATAAATATACATAAATAACAATACAAGTAAAAAAATATGCATGCCTCAAGAAAACAATATGTGTAATAACACATTTAAATAATTCTGCATGGTGACACTACTCTGGCCCTGCATGTGATTGACACCGATCTGCACAATCGTGCTGGTTGCTTTGAAGACTCTACCAGCTGGCGGAAAAACATCTAGAGCAAACATTGATTGATCATTCAAATTTCAATGGAAAGTAAAATACAAACATGAAAATCTCATGATTTTTCTACAGGGTGATCATAGAGTAACTGTCTTCATGTTCCATCTCCCTGCATATGCCAATAATACAGTCATTGTCGGATTTAAGCAGTTACATGACTAACGGGGGCCCACAGTCGATGCAACCCCTTGTTGGATTGGACGCACCACTGGATTACATCCATTATATACCAATATTGACACTGACATTCACGCTCAGAATGAATTCTTAACCTAATGCATAGCAAATACGTATAATCAAGTCCACAGAGACACTCTAATGGTACTTGGGGAGTTTAAAAGGAAAAGTTGAATGCCAGTTCACATGAGGATGCTGCTACTCTTGAGTATGCTGTGTGACTCACACAAGCTGCTTTTACAAAAGGAGCCATTCTTTATTTCAAATGCCTTTGTACTTTTGCATTATTTTCCACCAATTTGGTTGTCTCTAAAGCACAATCTATGTGCATCTCCGCTTACGTATTAAATGGCAGTGCTAACAACCTGCAATAGCCCCAGAGAAATCTGTGAAGCTTGTGCTTTATATTTTTCCCTCAACCAGACATGTTTAGACGCTCATCAGGTGACCAAACAGAACCGAGGAAGGCAATCAATAATTCCTCCATTCCTGAATGCACCCAATTACGTTTCTTTGGTCTCCAGGTCAGAGACAGCACAATGGCCCCACTGGGGTTCGATCTCAATCACAGGATTTCCAGAGTTCTTTCTGTCAGACTGTCACTAGGGACACACTAAAACATTTGCCAAAATATTCACCACCTGGTAAGTTCATGATGCCTCATTTTTGGCTGCAAGAGAAAAATAAGCCAAAAAAAAGAAAAAAAGAAAAAATACACTGCTGTTGGTTTTCTGTAGGACCAGACTGTAGGTCTACAGAAGTCACATAGTAGGAGTAAATATAAATAAAACAAGAACAAGGCCTTACATATATATAAATGAATAAAAACCTAGAGATAATTTTTATGCTAATTGAGAATCAGAAACAAGGGTTAAAAAGATGCAGTTTACTTCATTGTCCAACCCTGTTGAAAAAAATGCTTTTTCATTACTATGTCATGTTACATACCTGCCTATTTTATTTGACCTAAAAAGTTCCTCTATCTCACTCTCTATATGTATATTCCAGTGTGTCTTAAATTTGGGTTTGGGTTATATTTTTACTTCAAACAATCTACACTAAGTACACTGGCACTGTTCATCCAAGGTGAAGGCAATGAAAGATGTAAATAATAGTAGAAGGCAATATTTTGTGCAGCCCTCTTCACAGCAGCATACAGGGTGTGTGCTTATAATGTAGGAGGGACTCACCTCTGGGGGTTTGGTTCATTGTGCTTGTCTCTTTCATGCTTTATCATCCTGTACCGGCCAATCCGCACATCTGGCCGGGACACCTTCATACCATTCAGAGTGATCCTGAGAGAGAGAAAAGTAAAAAATATAATGGACAAAAAAAAACTGACTAAACAAAACAATTCAAGAAAATGTACAGCACTGAAGAGCAAGAAGGTTTGTATTTATAGTCTGAAAATAAAGAACACAGAACAGCTAGTGATCTGATGGATCTCTGGGCTTGTGTCTTATATATGCTGTCAAGCTCAGCATGCCGTAGTGTTCTGTGATGGCAAATAATACAAAAATCACCTGTCCTTTATCAAATCCCCATGAATACCCCAAAACACAAACACAAGTGAAATGAACAGAATCAAAACTAGCTAAATACAGCTGACTGTTCTTTCTGCAAAGGTTGACAAATGCAAAACTCTTCTACAATTCCATTTGCCTGAATAAGCAAAGCCGAGAGTATGTGAAGATTGCTGGGGCAGCCTCCGCTGCTCTAATCTTCTGGCTCAGCCCCTTGTTTTGGCGTTAGAGCGCATCGTCTATTCATCATGTGATCGTCATGTTGCATCTTTACTAAAGAATAAATGTATATCTTCAATCATTTGATTAGATGAAAATCCCTCGGAGATGTGTGAGGAGCGTGTGCGCGGGTTTGTGTGTAAGGCTTTGTCCCTCCTAATAAAACAAGACCAAGTCCTTTGCCATAAATTATTCAGCATGGGGGTTTGTTATTAATCTCTGTGTGTATTCTTGACCCAGAAACTTTGGAGATTTCACAGGAGCAGCACTGGAGATTACGAAGAAAAGCAAGGGGGTAGCAAAGACAGACAGAAATCGAAACAGAGAGAGAGAGAAAGAGATAGAGAAAGAGAGAGAAAGAGAGAGAGAGAAAGAGAAAGAGAGAGAGAGAGAAAGAGAGAGAGAGAGAGAGAGAGAGAGAGAGAGAGAGAGAAAGAGGGAGGAGAGAGAGATAATTAAAAATAACATATAGTAAACCAGCAGAGATTTTCTGAATGGTAAGCACAGCTGTCCTCTGTGTGTGTTGTGAGGCTATATTATAGAATATATAAGTGTTTTAAACTCTTACACAGAGTTAAGCAGCATTTGATGATGAGCTGGAGCTGCTCCAGCCTCGAATGTCCAAAAACGAGTAGCAATTCAAAGCAAAAATGCGCATCAACTGAGCTCATGATGCTAATTAGCATTTGGCTCAAATTCCAAACACCTGCAGCTGCTGATTAGCAATCAGCTAGACTGTTCAGAATGAACCTGACCTGCAAACCACACACACAAACATCATTGTAGCAGCAGAAGTCAGTTAGAGTTTTTTATTATTATTAAAAACTGCTACAGAACACAATGTATAAAGACAAAATGTTTTGAAATTTGGTTAAAAGGCCAGTCCCTCCAAGCAGTGAGTTTTCTTGCTAACAGTTAGCTCTTCTGCTACTGTCCTTATGGGGTTTCCTCAAAGCATGTCTTTTCTGTAAAGCACTTTGCACTGCATTTCTTGTATAAAGGATTTATACAAATTATAATTAACACTGATGTATTATATAGTAGTGCTTATAAAGTTATAATGGTAAAATGCATCTTAAAAATTTTGATTGAACATTCTTTGTCATAAATTGATTTATCAGGCATCGGGCAGTGTTTTGGTAACCATTTCATTTAACCTCTTTCTGTTGGAGGCATTAAACACTTCAGCTCAGCTTCACAGTGAACAGCTCTTGACTTCATAGGTTTCTCTGGAATCGAATGTATCACATTAAGCCCCACTGAACAAAATGACACCTTACAACTTTCTTCACGCAGAAATTCTGTTAAATCAGTGGCCTTTGATGGACTTCTCCATTAGTGGCCACCTGCTAACTCAGCAGCTCTACACTGCGTTCAAACAGAGGACCTGTACAGCGCACATGTACACCCAAAAAACCACTCCTGTGTTTGTGTTGTGAGAGATGTGACCAAAAGTTGGCGAAAGGAGGAAAACCACACCCTGGCAATTATTTAATATCCACACTGAGCATGCCTACTTTACTTAAGGGCTGCTGGTAAAATTCAAGGTAACTCATTTAGCTGATGAGACGCGCTGTGATTAGGAAAGATTTCCTCTGCATAGTGAGGGTTATAATTAAAACTGTTGACTGGATATTCATTCTGGTCCAGCACACATACATACACACAATCTCTTTCCCCCCTTCTCTCTCTCTCTCTGATTGGATTAAGGGTGAATTTCTCCAGACCCACTTTCTCTCCCTCCCTCTCTACAAGTTCAGTTAATTGCATTAGACCCATGCAGTCAGAGGGAATTGGAATCATTAGTACTGCTTCATGTCTTCTTGGCCAGAGACGAAATGAATGTGGAGTTGGAGAAAAAGAGAGAGGGAAACAGAGAGAGAAAACGAGAGGGGGAAGAGCATGTCTGTGTGTGAGAGCAAGAGAGAGAGGGAATATCAAAATGAACTGAACCACTCCTGAATGAGTATGGTGCTGACTGTGTAATTTTTTGCCCTTTTCTCTTTCTCTAAAACACACACACACATTCACACCACAGTAGATTGCCATAGTCAATAAATCCACTGGAGCCCTCTGAAAGACTTGACCTGAACTTTCATAACTGCAGACCTGCCCCTTGTGAAACAGTCAATAGGTTACTTTTATGGAAATCAACACTTCTATTATACAGCTGACCAACACTAAGTGACCAAACTCTGTCAGGTTGTTGTAACATCATCATTCCACAAATTAAGCCTTTCTGCTTTTAAACAACTTTTGGGGTAGGATGTTGTAAATATGTGCTTTTAACACCAGTTAAGGACTCTCTTGAAAGCAGCTGGTGGCCAAGTGTTTAGAATTAGGGAGTTGACCCTGTGACCAGATGGTTGTGGGTTCAAATCCCAGGACTGCTACTGGTACGACTTTTGATCAAGGTGTCGTCTCCACACACTGCTCCCTGGGAGCTATGTTCCTGGCTGCCTGCTGCTTCACTTTGTGAATGGGTTAAATGCAGATGAATTTCATGCTGCTCACACTTTGTGCTGTGGTGTGTTCACATACGATTAAATGGTCACTTTACACTTGGTTACACGCTTGAAACATAACAGTAGCAAACAAGGCAAGGATTCAGACTTGAATCACCAGTGTTTATAAGGCAGTATTTCCTTACATGAATCTCGCAAAGTTATATAATGTTCAAATACATTTTTCAAGAGTCCTTCAAGCAAAGCAAGTGATGTAATTTAGGTTTATCACCAATGATAAGTAGTTCTGTGGTAGTACCAAGTAAAAGTACAAGGGAAATCTCAGCCTGAGAACACTGTAAAGAAAGAAAAAAATCTATCACAGCCAACATGATATACCGTAAATTCCAGACTAAAGAGTGCGCCTGATTAAAAGCTGCAGGCTCTAATTTTAGAGAGAAAATCAGTTTTGTACTTTTTTGTACGTTATGGTAACATGAACAAATACATTTTGCACATGGTTTTATTTTTGGACCAGTGTCTGTAACACAGCTACCATTAAGTATACGTACGTATTAGTAACACATAAATTATGTTGCTTTTTACTGAACAACGCATGAACAACATTCCATCTCCTAACGCCCAGTAAAAATATATCCCTTATATATACTGCAGCCTACCAGGAAAAGTCATTATTCGCTATCTTTATCTTCCTTATCTTCATCATGGGCGGGCCTTAGGGGGCTGTGCCTGCCCTCAGACTCACTCGGGCTCCGGGATCGGTCCGGGGGTTTGAGCCTAAACAATCATCACAGATGCGGCAGAGTTGCGCATAACATTTATCAACCCAAGAGGAGCCTATAAAGTGTGTGTCTCCCCAAAGGTCCGTCCGCAAATCCGTGTCTGGCGCCGGGTCTGGTTACAAGGCAAAATGTTTTTGGCATCATGAAAAAAAAAACATGCATTAGCCGCACCGTATTATTCGCAGCAGGGTTCAAAATTTGGGAAAAATTTGCAGCTTATAGTCCGAAATTCACAGTAATTGGCATATGATAAAAATGATGGAGAGAATTTTTTTTTAAGGAGAGGTATGAAGTAACACAATCCTAAGTCAGTAACTGTAGTATTATCACAATGTGTTCAGGGTTTGAAATACAGAAGCAAAATGTGACAAGGAATGGTGTTCCAGTATATTAAGGTAGTTATTTGTTTTGACAGAAATCACATGTAGCTGTTTTACTCTGTTCTGAAACAAAGTGTCTCAAAAAAACCAATTAGAACATTTCAATCAGCAAGCTCAGTGTAAGATGTTCATGATTTCTTAGCATATTACTTCACTGTCAAGGAATGACAGATACCACAGATACTATTCATGCTAGCTAGCTACGGAAATATATTTACATGTACATTTAGTAGACTACCTACAAACATACACATCGCAACACTGAGATGCCAAGACATTAAAGCCAAAAGACCAAAGGAGCGACAGTATTCAGAAGATCTAAGATGGTGCACAGGTGTGTAGGACGGATGTACTGCAGAGTTGAGCTCCTTGAAACCTAGAATGTGAGAACTTTTTATCTGATTCAGGCCTCCACAGGAAGCCAGTGGAGTGATCTAAGCAGGGGAGTCACATGGGCAAATTGCAAGAGGGTAGGGACCAGGCCATACATTTCAGGTGGTGAGAGTACACACATGAACTGATATCAGCAAGTCACTTGGAGATCGTTAGTGAGAAGTCAGAGGTGCTAGCAAAAAACTCGATTCAAATTGGCCTAAGGTAAAAGTGAGATAAACATAGCTATTCACTGTTAACATCACATCATCAAAGAGGTATTTCAGTTGCAATAGTGGTTGTTTTGAAAAGCATTTGGTGTTATGCTGGTTCTTTTTAGTGTCATATGGATCAAAAAGTTTGCACTGGTTCATGCCTGTGACATCGCTTGTTAACAGCAGTTTCATTAAATGTGCTGCTTTTAGTGACTATTCTTGGTAAACTTTCATGCTCTTTAAAGGAACTAGGTTTAGCCAATAAATTGATTTTGGCACAGTGGTTTAAATTGCTGCTATTTAATGAAAGAAATGACAAAAAGTCTGGATTGAGAACTAAATTGATTTGCAACAAACAGTTAACATTTTTAAATTACATTTTTAAACATTTTCAGCAGAGGTTGTTGGTCAAACTGCCCCAGAAACAGCCATTTTTGTCACTGAGTAATCAGTGTTTTTTTAAAGGCAAAATGAGAAACATGAGACTTATAAACATTGATTAAACAATATCAAACAACACAGGGCCTTCCAAAATACTAAAATACATCATTCTTAAAGATAAATTAGGAGTTTGTCAAAAAGACCAATCAACAGATATTTCATGTCTATCTGTAAAGCAAACAATAAAAGGATTTAAAATAAACTTTGTCATTGAGTAATCATTGCCAAAACTATTTTTATATTTATTTTAATAAAGCAAACAGTCTCATGGCAACAGTCCAGTCCGGTGATTCGTACTCACAATGTTCTCTTCACACTCCAGTGCTTACAAACTGAATTTGCCACATGACCTTGTTTGAGCTGACAAAACAAACCAGCCAGGCCACTGAAGGTGAACTAACAGAGCCTCCATTACTGGACCTAACTCCAGCTTATGATAACAAATGCTCTCTGGATTAGAGCAGCGTATTGCAGGAGAATTTCACATTGTTTCACTGCTTGCGTTGGCAGCTACCAGTTTCTTGGGAAATCTTTCGTCTTTCGTCCCCTGCCACTTCATTTAAGTGTTAAAGTCAACTCTGGAGCACACCTGTCAACTTCCACTTCCACTACTGGCCTGTGAAAGGGGGAGGGAAAATGTCCCTCCAGGGCCTCCGTCCACATCTGAGGCCATCGCCGCTTCCTGCTGCACTTGACCGCAGGGAGGAAAGTGAACACTACACTTCTTCACTTTGCTTTTCTAAGCGATTCTGAAAGAACATTTGCTGTGCATCGGGGCAGGGCTTCACACACACACACACACATACACACACACACACACACACACACAAAAGAGCAAGCACACCTATCCCCGGGCTATTGCTGTCCACAATGTCTTCGGTCAGCAAACGTGTGCGAAGTTGACCTTCCACAGGGTCTGCATCTTTGAAGGCAGATGGGCACGGGGCAGAGAACGGCACCTTCTTCCATTATGCATGTGAAGGGATAAATCATCCCCTAGGCACTACATCTGCCTTTGGGGAGAAAACATGCTCTCATTGTTAAAAAAAGTATCATTATTATGTGTAGGTGGGGTGGAAGTGGACAATTCCCTTGGCACACGCCACAAAATGAACAGCAGCCTCCAATCCAACACCAAGAGTTTCTCCATGGCTGGATCAACAACAATGGCAGCCATTCAGAAACATAAAGAGCAGTGAAATGTGTGAAACGCTAATTCAACCATGTTTTTCATTGCTGACTGTTTTCAGCCACAGACATATTGTACAAAGTGGTAACACAAGAATTGCCATTTAAACTCTACACAATTGTTATACAATGCAAGATGTAGTCCCACACACACCCACAAAGTAAGTGGAGCCTCGATCATTACCTTGCCGTTTTGAGAGTTAATACTGTAACAATGAAATAGCATATTGCTCATAAACACGCTTGTATCAAAACAAAAAGATACAGAATAGGCTATTTTGATTCATTAAATAAAATATTTCAGAGAGACATCCAAGTGCCTTTAGAGTGAGTTTGAGACCCAAAGATTTGTGCACAACAAAAGAAAGTCATCACTCACTCCTTTTCTGTAACCACTTAAACCACACAAGAGTCCCGGGTAACTGGAACCTATCCAGGGGTCAGGGGGTGCGAGGCAGGGACTCACTCTGGGCACTCACACCTGAGGTCAGTTTAGAAGCCGAAGTTCACCTGACAAGCATGTCTTTGGACTGTGGGGGAAAACAGAGATCCCGGAGGAAACCCACACCTCCCTGAGGAGAACAGGCAAACCTCTCCTCTCCCCCCCTCCCACTCGTGTGTTGCTGTCAGAAAAAGGCTGGCTTATTTCAGAGGAATTACTGATCATTGTTGTACATACTTCCCAATAATTATTTTAAAAAATTTCTTCAAACATCAAGCTCATTCATTCACTCAAACTCAGCAAGACATGGTAAACAGAGAGCACCTGATTGTGGTACACCTGTCATTGTAGGAGAACGTCACTGAGCCAGTGAGGGTCATGGGTCCTCAGGGTTGTGGTCAGCCCACCAGCCAGCCATGGACACCAGACGATGTGTCCATATGGGCACTTGGGACCCATTTCACTGATAGCAGGGCTGAGCTGCCAGGAAGAGGTGGCAGCTGGGCTGGGTGGAGTAAGGGCAAAAGCTTTTCAGAAGCAGAAATGCCGCTCGGAATGACAGATGAACTTGCTTCTCAACCCTGAGCTGTCAGACCGACGTTATTTTGAAGAAAAGTAGTAGGGCGGGGCAGCTGGAAGGGAGTGTGGAGAGAATGGTAGAAAGTGAGTAGGGGCAAAGCATGAAAAGAGAAGGAGACTGCAGTGTCAATAGAGGCTGAGCTCCCTGGAGACTGAGCCGACTGCTCTTGACCACAAGTATTTCCAGCTGACCACTCTGTTACTTTGATGTGTCTCCAGAAGGATGAGGGTGCTGGGGTGGGGTGGGGTGGGGGGAATGACAGCTTCACATATTCATCCATTTCTGGGTCTCCAAGGGAGAATTCCATAAAAAGTTAGTGTGAGCTATCATGTCTAACTTTTTGCTGCATCTAGTAATTGAGTGTTCTGTGTCTTGTTTGTTGGAAAATTATGCAGTGGAAAATTATTTACACATCAATATATTCAAACACTGGTGTACTGATACATTGGACAGTAAAACACCCACAGATAAAGCACCACAACTTTGAACGTCTTTTGCAATTTTCAATATATTTCAGCAAGGAATTAAATGATGACAATACGTTTTGGGAAAAGGTCTGAAGCTACAGTCTTGAAGCCACACTGTGCACTCACACACGATTAAAGCATGCCAAATAAAGACTTAAAACACTCCTCCATCTAGCCCTTTTACAGTTATCATCAATAAAACAGAATCTGAGAAAACATCTCAGAAGAAATCTTGATGCTTTAATGTAGTAAAGCTATTGCGGCTATTTATTGCAGATTTTGTATGCAATGCTCTCAGATCGGCAAGGAGAGACCGAATATATTTGATCGCATTCTGAACTTTCACCCATCGGCCATCAATACAAAAGACAAATGCTCAAATATATAACAGCACAAATAAATGTCGTCCCTGAAATGTCCTGCCCCGGCGAGGCACATCAGGATCATTCAATTTTAGTTGGTGATTAATGGTCAGGCAAATAATTCTGTTTTACGATTAAAATTTTCGTGGTTCATTATATGGCACTATTATATTATGAGACAAATATGAATGCACACCCAAAGACACACATAAGACACAGATGCAGACACACACTCATCTTATAATGAGAAGAATCCCCTTACTGAACATGTTTTGCCCCCCAGGGGAAGGGCACTGTAACTTTGAAACCCATAGGATAAAAAATCTATAAAAACACAGCATGGTGTGCAAATGTAGCCAATCCTGATCAAATGACATGCTTTTTTGGCTTGCAAATTGAAACAAATCCCACATCTGCATAGCACAAACTTATTTATTACACATTTCTTCACATTATTATGTATGATATATGTGCTGAATCTGATAAATTGGAAAAAAAAATTACAAAACAAATGCAAGTCTGGGCACCCAATTCATCAATCAACTAGTGTTATTTTTCACATTATTCGTCAATCAATTAGTGTTATTTATGGGTCTCAGAGCTTATTTGACCCCTTAGGCATTTTGGGAGGTTCAGGGAAGCGTGTGACAATTTAGGCATGCATGTTTTCATTACTCATTAGCTGTATTTGCCTCATAGCACCAGTGACAAACTAAAGAAGCTAACTTGGCACCTTATTCATATTCTGTTTGTTGTGGTAACCCTAACTTCTCCTCACTTGTGGCCAGTCAGGAAGGAGGAAACAGTATTAGGTACATGTGATACTGAGACACTGGCAAGGCTCAGTCAGCATCTCTGTGCTCTCCAGCCCAAGCCAGTACATGTTTAAGAGCAGCAGATATCTGCAGGTGGTGCTAAAAGAGAAGCAAAGCACAGTGCAGAAGTGGAAGCTCAGCCAAAGAAGAAGGACACTGTTAAGAAGCTCTGGCTACTGTTCCAGATGATTCATGCTTAGTCATATGATTTTTTAAGGCTAGGCTGCATGCTTGTAGCTCAAAATAATATTATTACTGAATTCTCTGAATTTCAGTAATGCAGTGGGCAAAAATAAAGGGTCAGGTGTCTGAAAGGTGTTTTAATACAGTGCTGTTTGAACTGGAGGCTATGCAATTAGGACAAGCTTGAGTGCCATGTTTAGTTCAGTGAAAGGTACTCCATGTTCATGCACTTTCAGGTTCCTCATGCCGAATTAACTAGTAAGAGCTCTTAACCTGATGAACCTGATGTCCAATCTTATACCACAACTTTTTCCTGACTCAAGACCACTGTCATTTCTGTAATTTCCACTAAGAGCCTTTCAAAATACTGATAACAGATGTGAACACACACTACAATATTAAAAAGAGAGATGGAGAATGACAGAGAGAGAGAGACAGAAAGAGAGAGATTCTCTCCGATTCTAACTAGACAGACAGAGAGCTAGATGGCTAGATTAGACAGACAGATAGATGGAATGATAGACAGACAGATATACAGACTAATAGACATACAGACAGACAGACAGTAAAATTGCACAGCCTTGTAAAAAAAAGCAGGTTTTTGTGTGAAATAATTAAAGATGAATCATGACAGAATCTATTCCACAAGTGTTACAAAATTTCAACTAGTAGAAAAAAGTGTAAAAACAAATCAGAAACTGTGTAGAGGAAACACGGAAATAAAACCCCTACAAAAGCCCTGGTTGCATTAGTCTGTGCCCTCCCTGAACTAAAATGAGGTCAAAACACCTTTTAATCACTCCATCCTTTCAGCACACATTCTAGAATTTTATTTCTTAAAAACTGTACTAGATCTGTCCGTTAATGAGGGCGTTTCCCAGTGATCTTTTGGTTGGTGAAGACAATTTTTGTTGATTTGTTTGCTTTTGGTCATTGTCATGCTGAAATATGAAATTCTAATACTGAGTTTAAAAAAAACAACAAAAAAAACCTTTGGTTTCATCAGACAACAATGATTTTTCTTCCACATGTTTGTTGCACTGAGCATATTTATGACAAAACTAAAATCCCTAGGGATAAATAAAGTTCTTTCTTGTCTTATCTTCTCTTATCTTGCGGGAGAATGTATGTATCCAGGTTTGAGCTTTTTTTTTTTTTTTGTACGTAAAGGTTTTCTCCTCCTTCCCTACACAATTGCTCTATCATATCTAGAAAGTGTGGCACTTCCTTTAATGTTACTGAAAGCCTATTGGTAGCCTCTCTTCTTATCAGTTTTGGAGAGTCATTGAAATTGAAATCAGGTATACGCTAAACACTGAATAAGACTGTTTGATTGGGTCCTCAATTGTTAACGTTTGCACACTAATGCACTCCACTTTTCCTATGGGTTTTACTTAATATGTTCTCCTTAACAGTTTCTGAATTTTCACCTTCTTTCTATTCATTGCTTTTAGAACTAATGGTAGAAGGTCAAACATCATTTATCATGGTTTCATGTCTTTACCTCACATAAACCTGCTTTTTTAATAGAAGTGAGCAGATCTATTATTTCCACTGTAAAATCTTGCAATATTAGACATTAATTTTGCAAGATTTCAAGGCCAGGTTTTGCATTTATAAACTACAAATCATTTGGAAATTCAGAAACATTAAGTTGGCTATGAAAGAGTGCCTGTGCTTCAGGCTATGCAGCAAATGGGGTTACCTGGTTGCTACGGTTGCCTAATTCCCTAATTAATTAAACTCATAAAATCACAATAGTTGAAGAGACCCTGGGGCTCATAGCTAGGTTAACTGGCATGAGACGGTTAATTGTTGTAGTCAAACGTCACGCACGTCTTTGTGCCCAGTAGCATTCCATTAAATACAGTCGGGGTGTATTACATGACACTTGTGACTTTTATGGAAGACTGTTAGGAAAAAATTGAGCAGAAATGCAATATCATCTCTAACTTGTCACCTATTTCAAATTAAATGACAAAACTGGAAATAAATGACATCTCATGGCCCACCCACAGTGCCATCGCATTTCACAAGGGGGCCTTGGCCAACACTAGCCTTCAATTCAGTACTGAGATGAGTGAAACATGGATATCAAGGAGAGTCTTTGAGCCTACTTTTGCTATGTGATAGGTAAGGGTAGTTTAAGTGGGACAAAAAATGTGACACTAATTATAATGTCTCTTTACCTGCAGGTTCATGGTGACACAATCAAGACTAAGATGTTTTAGAGGCAATATATTTCATGGAACAACAGGAATTCCATCTTTTGTAAACAGTATGACGGATCATTCAGAACACAAAACGAGGAACGTGGATAAACAAGGACATTTTCATCTCGGCTGTGAAAAACAACCACTTGATGTCTAAACATTTTGATTGACACTGTGTAGGACAAGTGAAGAAATTATCATTTGAATAACCTCACCTGTTGTAGATGTCATCGTCCTCTCCTCCCCAGCCCCAGTATTCATTGGGAAAGCCATTGATTTTGAGGAACTGCTTTTTGCTCAAGCCAGAGACACCACCGAAATACCCTGCATATGGTAGCCTGGAAGAGAAAACAGTGATGATGTTTTTATTTGATTTGGGGAGTGATGGAAAGGGGATACATGATGCTAGCATACATGAAAATAATGTTAGCATTAGCTACTTGACTAGCTAACTCGTTTTTGAAGTATTATTTAATGAAGACTAGAGTCATATATAACAAAATATCTGTACGTTTGATAAGCATTCTATTTGTTGTCATGTTAAGAGACAACGTTCTGAAGACGAGATAATTTTAAACAATCACAGCATACAAATTTTATGTACCAACATCTACAACAGCCACTCCTGAACAATGACAAATCGGACTGGTCCCAGTCTAGACAGGCAGCTCAGTTCAGACTGATATTCACAAATAATTTGAATATTGTAAGCAAATGAATTGGCACTGGCTCTTATAAAGTGCGACTTACAATCATTAGTTAGGTGGAATGTCCCCCTAGACCAACTGAGTGCCTTGCTCAAGCTAGTGAGTGGGGTTTGAACCTGCACATTTAAGAAAGACAGATTATCTGCAGTCTGAATGGACAAAAAGAGTGGACCTTTTGACCTGTAATAGATTCAAGTCACATTTGCAGGTTATTTGGAAACTGATTTAAATTGGATGTCGGGTCACTTGGCTCGACTGACTAGTCTGAACATGGTTCATGTGTGTTTTTATCATTCAGGGGCTGTGGGTCTTGTCAGAATGTACAGCACGCATCTTATCAAAGCACATGTGAACAATGTCTTCAATTCCTTCCCATTTTTAAAAGCAAATGTAGATGAACAAAAAGGAAGTACGTCAAAATGCAGAAACATTTTCGCTGTGTTTCTCTGGGGTTAAGCCCTCCAGTGGGGTGAGCCAGTCAACTCAGCCGTTCCAATCTGACACAATTCCGTCTTGCGTGAGTGAGCGAGGAAAGAGATAGAATTCTCCCATAGGGGAATCCTAGGTTTGAAATGATGTCTGATCCCTCTTCTGACCCTATTTCATCGTGTGCTTCACTTCTTCTCTCTCTATCTCTCTCTTTCTTTCTCTCTCTGTCTCTCTTTTTCTCTATTTTTCTTTCT
>JBBMFX010000011.1:14917478-14949804 GCA_037832545.1 Rhabdalestes septentrionalis | reverse complement strand
GACGAATGCGCTTCTGACTTCAGACAATGCGCCACTGGCCGTGAAAATCAGGCCCAAAATGTTCACATTTTATTGCTTTTCAGACTGAAATGGTGGAGTGGCCTGGTGGGTTGAATCCTTGCCTCTGGACCAAGAGGTCATGGGTCCGATTCCTACCTTGAGCAGACCACCACTGTGTTCCTGAGCAAGACTCCAAGCATAAAGTTGCTCCAGGGAGTCAGTTTGGAATGGAAGACAGTTAGCATAAAATCACAACCTTGGGTCAATATTTTTACAGCCTGTTAGGATATTTCTCGACTAACTTTGCACATATTGGCTGTGCAGTATTTGCCCACTCTTCTTAACGGAATGGTCTGAGCTCAGTCAGACTGGCTATTGACTACTGGTGGACTGCAATCTTTAAGTCGTTCCACAGATTTTCAATAGTGTTTAAGCCTGGGCTCTGACTAGGCCACACAAGGATATTCACATTTTTCTCCTTTGTGGTCAATTTTTCTGTGTTCTTTGGGTCATTGTTATGTTAGAAAGTGAACCTTCTTCGCACTGACAACTTTCAGACAGCAGGTTTACCTCAGGAATCTAATGGTATTTTGCCCCACTCATTTTCCAAAGTCCCTGCTGCAGAGAAACAAGACAGGATGGTACCACTTCTATGCTTTACTGTAGATACAGTGTTCTTTGGATGGTGAGCTGTATTGGCTTTTTGTCAGATGTAGTGTTTGGTGTTAAGGTTAGTCACTTCTATTTTTTTGTAATCTGACCATAATGCCTTTTTCCACTTGGGCTCAGAGTCTTTAAGGTGTGTTTGGTCATGGCTTCATTGAAGCATCATGTGGCTTTTCTTGAGGAGTGGCTTTTTTCTTGAAGCCCACCCATTCAGGCCTCATCTTTGGAGAATTTGTGATTTTGTAAGTACATAATGACCATTCTTTGCCATTAATTAAAGTAACTGTTTCAATATTGTCACATGCCTCTTGATAGCCTCTCTGACCAGTTTCCACTATTTTCTTCAGTTTTATTTGGGATATCCTGTTCAGGCAGGATCTCAGTAGTATTAAACACTTTGATCGGTTGGGTCATGGCCAGCAACTGCTTATTTGCTTATAACAGCTTATTTGCTTATATTTGTTTTGAATATAGGCCAAACTGTGAAGAATAAACCTGGTGATATCTCTTTATGTAAGAATGATTTTGTTCAAACAAATCCATGAACATTTTTTATAGCCCATTGACCTATTATAGCTTGTTTTTTTTAAGTGAATTTTGCCTCCTTTCAGTAAATACACCTGACAAATATATTTGTGTGTGTGTGTCTTCATTTCAAGCTGCAAAGCAACAAAATCTTTTGGAGGAGGTGATTCTTTTCTATACCTACTGTAATTATACCCCCTTGATTTTGTATTAGTCATACAATAACATTCACCACAGCTCTTAATTCTGTTGAAAACCTCCCAATTGTTGCAACCCCAGTTGGCTCTCCATCTGGTCTAGCAATTCTATAACCTGAATGGTTAGAGAAATTTCTTCAATCCACTCTAGATAACGCGGCACCTTTAAGACGTAAAAAATATATCGAAAAAGCATAATTCTGAGTACAAAAATCAAACATGTGGCATTCAGAAAATGTTTGAAATTTAGAGCATAAATGAACACTGCAGACTAGAGACTACAGCCGAGCATTTACTGTGGCATGCTCAGCCTATCCATCATCTCTCCATTGAATCTAACAAAAACAATCCTAGGTTTCTATTCAGTACAATTTCTAAGATAGCTACGACCCAAGGAGGACCACAGATAACTGTGATCTATAGTAGCTACTGGGGCTTTAACAATAAAATTTGAAGCCATTAGACAAGAAACAAGAAGATTTATTCCAGCATGTCTGCTGCCTGATACAGCCGACAGAGATACAATTCAAAGATAGCATAATGTAATATAATTCAACAGGGAAAACTCACTTTAATTATCCTCTCATCAAAATCTTCCACCTGCACACTTCATTCAGTTCTTTCAAGTCTACTTAAAGAAGTCCCAATGGTAATATCAAGGTCTATTTTAGCAATAATAAACTCCTCTCTTTTTATCGGTTATTTATCCAAAAGCCTTTAAACCATCACCTAGTAAGCCCCTAGTAAGCCCTAGTAAAGCTTGTAAACAAGTACTATATCCCAACAAGCAATATATGGAGTCCCGCACTGTTCTGTTTTAGGACCTTTAGCGAATTCATGTACACTGGGATGCTGGGCTATTCGTCCCACCGCACCTCACATTCCCTCAAGTTGGTTGATGGTGGAGTCTGGGGGCGCCAGTATCTTAGGATGCACTCGCTCTGCCCTCACTAGCAAAGCTGCTGTTGCCAGGTATACCAGAGATCTACCTTGCGCTCTTTAGAGTTATAAAGTGTACCCTGTAGTCTTAAAGTGAACTAACTCTGTTTTCTATTTTCTATTGCAGGAGTGGCTGCTCAATGCTGCAACATATTGCACAAATGTCCCATCCAATGAAATGTCCCCAATCATTCATCCAACCTTCAAACATTTACTCTTGTGAGCTGCCATTTCTCGTACAGATATCTCTGACAAATGATGTAAAACAGTGATATAATGCTGGACCAAATTTCTATGGAAATGATTCTGAGACAAGCTTAATGAATTACAAACTGTATCATCCATAGAACATAATATATTACTTAAATGTATCTTCCAAGCTTTAAATGTCTGTATTTAAGATGGAGAGCTTCTGCTAAATGCAAATATACTCCGTTAAATATAAAAATCAAATGATGGGACTGGCAAAAATTCACAATATGAAAAAGGTACTTACAAAGCTAATTACAAAGCTTCTGCATTAAATACTACTAGTGCTGGCATGACACACAATTGAGTGGATGTATCTGGCTCTCTGTGTAAAAAATGAGCTTAATATGAACATGTACAATCTCACAATACTGCACTCGCTGCAGCCACCTTAATGTTCTGCAGTACGACTCAGCGACCAAAATCCCTACACTGGCCCTTCCACTGAGATGACCTAGTAGAGCAGTGCTCATAAGTACAGTATATACCTAGAAAATGATATTTCAGAGAGTAAAGGGAACTGGGTTACACTGAAAAAGAACAAACTCTGTCTCCTTTTTGTGTCTCTTTTAGATACGAGCTTGAAAGAGGCATAGATTAGCAGAGAATACTGCGAGCAATTTGACAATAATGCTAGCTCTGGCCTATTATCTAATCAAACGAGAACTCTTATCCCCCGAAATACTGCAATAAACCTGGGGACACATTCCATGAACAAATTAATGGAACAGCTCTAATTGGAAGAGAAAAGGCAATGAAAACAGGGGCCTGCTGTCAGAGGCATACATGAAGCTGGGAGATGAGCCATACTGAAGGAGTTTACCTCCCCCCATTCACGAGGGGGAAAGACGCTTGCATAATTCTACAGTGTTGCATTGCGAACAGGGTGTGAATATGCAGTTGGCTGCCGATCCAGACTGCCTGCCTTCAAGAGCTCAAACAACTATGGTCGATGTTATGCATGCAATATGATGTTGGCTGTACCTACACTATAGGAAGTGCTGAACTAGAGATGCACAATATATAATCACTTGCTAATATTAATCATGATATCACCCTTGACAGTACTGACAATGTAAAACACTGCAAAGCCTGAAATGCACAGCATTTAATCCCTGTCAAAACTAAATGTGCAGTTGTTTGATCCTTAAAAGGCTGCTTTCATTACTAGAACAGACACATATGAAGGACTTGTGTCCAGCTTGGATGCCATGCATTCAGTTTCATTCAAAAATCAGTGACGCCAGAAAAAATCCTTATCATTTCAGCATGAATATTTGGGTCTACAGCGCTGTAGGCTTAATGGGCTGATAGGTATGCAAATGAGTGTCTGTCTAAGAGTTGGTATGACCATCATGGAGAACGCAAGTTAGATCCCTGAAATTCTTGGTCAGGAATACAAGAGAGCCTTTATCTCTCTGGGTGGAAAGGTCAGCCTGCACAGGTCCCCGTTATCTGATGTAATAGATTTACTGGTCCCACTGACCAATCATGTAGCATCAGAGGCAGTTCTAAAGATGAAGTGGCACATCAGATGACTTGGTGGAAGCATATGCTAGCTATCCTAGTTTGCAGGTAGACCTGGAGTCAACTAAATTAAATAGAAACCTGGGTTTTAAAAAAACCATGAGAGATGATATGTTTAGTATTTAGTTATGCCATCCCAGCCGAGCATTTTCAGTCCTGGGACGAAATAAAGAGCTGCAGAGGAGCAAATTAGACGCATTTTTCTAGGAGTACATCCTCCAGCTTTTAAAGGGGACATTTTCTACAAAACAATTTTTTAAACCGAGTTATAATAGGTCTATGGGCAATACAAAACATGTTAATGAAGTGCACAGAATCACTCTCATATAAAGAGATATCAGCAGCTTAATTCTTGACAATTTCTGTCTCTTTAAAAACGAGACGTTTCAGGGCTCTGGCCCTTTTATGCAAATAAGCTGATGTTGGCCACGCCCCACCCATCCCCTGCTTGAACTGTGCATTTAAATTCTGGATTTTACACATTTTAATCCATGTCCTTAATACTAGTAAAAGAGTTTCTTTCTTTCCTTCCATCCCTTCAATCTCTGACAGTGGTTCTAGCCTGTATAGCGGCTGAAGGAGGGAAAAAAATTAAGTTGTGATTGGTGTATTTTCACACCAATTTCCTTGCTTTAACCAATAGTGGAGGTTGTTTTATTGAGTTTTAAGCGGGTTTTGTGATCAGCTGGGTGGGGCGAGTTATTATTCTGACCTGCAGTGGTCAACTGGTAGTGAGGAGCTTACACCCCGGACACATAGGATCGGTTCATCAGCTCCTTTTCTACAGAATGAATGCAAAAGAAACTTTCGAAACTTCAGATTTTTAGCTTTGAAATGAATCAAACCGCAAACAAAAACAATACGAGTATGATGAATTTATGAGCTTTTAAAATTGGGAATGGCAAAGACCCAAGGCGGTTACTGAAAAGGGTGACAAGCTCATTTTGAAAGGGCCTGAAATGGTGAAGAATAAGTTGGTGATTTTGTGCAAAGAACTTCATGAACATGTGTATAGCCCATTGACCTATTATAACTAAAGTGATTTGCGTAATATGTCCCTTTTAAGGGGATCTTATAAAGTCCTGCAGTGTGATGTTTGGGGCCCACGCCTTACAGCTGCAGAGAGTCGGCCCCAACCTGCCTCCTCTGCTGGCTCAACTTAACAGCTGCTGTGGCAAAGAGAGGCAGCACAATTTTAATGATTCTCTGTGTCTCTCTCACTTTCTCGTCCTCACTCTTCGTAAGTCTGCGTCACACAGATAATGACCCAGGGCCAGCTGGACGGGGCCGGTGGACATCAGTCTGAGAGCTGCACTGATAAAATGTGTGTGTGTGTGTGTGCGCGTATGTGTGTAAGATGAGGGCTCTGAGGAAAGAGTGATTAAGACGAGACAAGACACACACTAGAGGGATGGACACTACTAATCACAGCTTATTAACTACCAGAGACGAGCCCAATGCTCTGAGACAGGCCACACACAGCGCACACACTCTCACGTAAAAAGAAGACCACAGTGTCATTAGCTGCTCCATGCTGAAGCAGATGCTTTAAAGAGTTTTAGCAATCTCAGCAAACAAGTGCTTTTTCTTTACCCCGATGGAAGAACTGCATCTTCGCAACTACAAATCTACAATTCCTAGGACAACCAAAACAATTCATTTACTTTACGAAGATGGTTTGAATGTAAAAACTGGCTCCCAGCTGGGATGTGACAGCTCCCCATTAGGGAGGCTGGGTTTCAGACTGACAGGGAATTATCATCCGTATCTCAAGCCAGTAGATGAAATACAGCCGTAGACTGCTTAATACGGTTTGTGCTGTCTCACAAATATTCCGTTCAGAAGATGTTTTACATGCTGAGCACATGTGGTAAATAAAACAAAAATTCTAAACAACAGACAATGACTGGAATAACAACAACAACAACAACAATAATAATAGTTGTAGTTATTTCAGCTCAAACATCTTGAATGTGTCTTTTCTGATCGAATGATTCTATGGAAAATCAAATTGACACATGTTTCTCCAGAAGCCAATTGTAGTAAATCAGCGAAGATGTGTTTGTCATCTTAATTTTAAATTATTTAGCACAGAAGCCAAAAGGCTAACATAGCTAACAAATACTTTGTCACACAAATCTTTTCTGCGTCCCTAATACTTCTTTACATGCTCAAACCATGCCAGACACCGATTAAGGTGAAGTGGATGTGGATCAGGACACAGTATGATTTACTATGACCTATACAAATGAGCAAAGCTTTGCTGTGTAGCTGAACACCAGGCTTTTGGACAACAGTTGCTGTGCCAAATTCCTATTTATGAAGACACTTGTTGTCCAGGTGAGGTTTGAGTGGGCTGAGAGACATTTTGTGTTTGTATTTGCAGAAAAGATGATTGGCTTCGGTTCTATTCTATTATTCTATAACCTTCTGATAAACTTCTAATAAACTTCTATTGTTTGTTTGTATCTGGGTAGGCAGCTGTCCTGTAAAATACATCCCAAAATTGGAAACTAAATGGTTCTATATTGACCTTTTCTGGGATAAGCTTCATTACATATATTTGAGAAACAATTCCATGCAAACAGAGTGATTTGTATGCGACAACTGGAAACCCTGGTGCTCTCACTCAGCCTGTCTGCTTTTTCGCTGGTTTTGACAAGTCCAAGCAGCATGAGATTAAAAAAAATGTGCAATAAAGAAAAAAAATGTGCATTCAAAACCTCATATCTCCAAAACAGGAACATTACAGGCAAAGCAAGAAAATCTCCTTCTGATGAATGTAGTGTAAAAATATCTTTTCTCTCAATGTAAAGGTCAGCGGATGTTTTCAAATTATGTAAAAATGTAAAAAACGTCAAAATGCAGATGCGTTTTTTTTTTTTTGACAGTGACAAAATACATACTGACGTAGCACTGTAGGGCATTTTTTATATAATAATTACGAATGCCGCACTGTCAGGGGCACACATAACACTGACTCAGTCCTGGCCTACTTTCAGTTCTCTGGCCCAGCACTTGCAGCTGAGAGAGACGTTGTCTCACTTACAGTTCACGCTGCAAGTTCCATCCATCAGAAACTCTCTGGCCCTGTTTGTGCTTCACAGACAGAGCCCTCAGATCTTACAGCCTGGCTGAGCAAATTATCAGTCCCTAGATTAAGACAAAAAAAAACACGGCCCACATTCAAATTCTCTCCGGCCTTGAGTCTGGAGCTTTCGGAGACACACCTTGCAGACCAGCAGCATCGAAGACACATACACTCAATCATGCACACCTGGTTAATGATGTAGATGCCATAGTCGATCTTCTGGCGCCGCAGGATGGGGTGCAGGTAGTGAAGCCAATACTTCAGGTGGTGGTCTCTGTGCCGAAAGGGGATGATGATGGCCACCTTCTGTTTGGGTCGACAGTCCAAGGGTGTGTACTTTCCCCATTCTGTCACATTAGGGTTCTCTCTCTGCACCTTCTCCATGGTCATCTGGGAGCTGAACTCGATCAGAAGACGGCCCACTGCAGAAATGAAACACAATGTTAAAGAGCCCCTGCTTTATTTATTCTTGCTGTGGGAAGTAATTTTTAAAGATTACTTTTAAAATCAAGAAATACATGTAAACAGGTAAAATCATGTTTACCCTTGCTGACTGAAGTCTTTAAGGTAAAGTGGCTTTTCTTGGATGCCCTTATCCAGAGCGACTTATAATCATTAGTTACAGGGACAGTCCCCCTGGAGCAACTGAGGGTTGAGTGTCTCGCTCAAAGGCACAACAGAAGAAAGTGTGGGTTTGAACTAGCAACTTTGTGGCCATCAAGTTTTTACCCATCAGGCTACTACCACCACTATGTCATTCCTTCTCCTAAGCAGTTACTATTTTGGGGATATGTGGTTTGTTCCAACCATCATGGCATATTACACATACATAAAGAATGAATCTTTTCATTTTAAATGCTAGTAGTATTACTAGTTTTACACTAATGCATGCCACACACCATCAGACTGTCACAGTCTGATTCTGAGACTAGAAGGTCATGGGTTCTTAAACAATTATTTCCCCAAGATTATCCAGTGGTGTGGAATGTCTATTGTCCAATCTTTACTTTGATCTATTCACAGTCTGTTTGGAACTGCCAAGACTGTGAACTGTAAATATTAAACATGTTCAAAATTTACAATTCACAGTAAACATCTCCAAGCATGGCAGCTAAATCGGGCTTGGATTTCTTCGTGCAGAAAGCACACCACCAGATCAGCAAAAGCATCACGGTCATCTGCCACGTTTTTTTAGATCTAAAGTCACGATATTTTGCGATTTTCACTGGTCAGGACTAAAAAAGTGGTGTTTCATTCAAGACTGATCTTGTAGTGAGGGGACTAAGAATGCCCAAGGACTAAAATTGTCATTATTTGTGGGTTTTCTACATCAGCTGGGTTTTATTTTAATTCGGTTGTGTGGACCAGGCATAAGGTACTCCAAAAATAATTATTAGAGCTATGAACCATATCTCTGTTTATGTAAATAACGATAGTAGAGCTGATCATTTTCATAGACTCTAATTTGCAAGAAAGTAATACTACCATACTGACTCAAGTCTCAATTCATATCCCAAGCCAATAGAAGTGATTCTCAAGTCAAGTCTGCACAGGTGAGTCTCAGGTAAAGACCTGAGTCAATAAAGGCGGGTGTCATATTGAGTCCTAAGATCAAATTAAAAAATTCAAGTTCTGAACAACAGCATGCATTCATCAGCAAATTGGTGTCAGTCCAGCACAACATTTTTCCTTTTATCCTTCAAATTCCTCTGAGTACTATGAATACGAATTGAACTGGTTCTCAGCTAAAAGATAAAATCTTGAATTATCACACTTGTCACACTAGCTCTCTGAAATATAATATAAACATATTGGAAGTTGCTGTTGTAGGTCCAGAAGCTGGGAAATCATCCATTTAGATGTTTTTTCCACTTTGTGTCATGAGTCTTATCTTAAGATTTGGTCAGAGTAATAGATGTTTAGAACAAGGTCGAGAATTCTTGGGGACTCTAATTCATAGGTACTAACTGTAGACGATTTCTAGTAGTCATAAAATCTCCCACAATTTCACAGGTAAAATATATATTAAGAAAAACTGTGGAGGTTTTGATATAATTTAAAATTATGCAAGTTGTATGATCCTGTGACCAGCAGGATAAATGTGTCTTTTTCTTATTCGAGTCACTAGCTCATGATCGATCCATGGATCTTAAGCAGGGAAAACCAGTCAATAGAGCTTAAGCCACAAGGCTGATTGATGGGAGTGCAACTTGATTACATGTTCATCGACATAGGTTGAATAAGATTTATAACATTGAGCTTCATGAAAGTCTAACTTGAGCCATTTGATTCCAAGCTGATGAATGCTGTGCTGTTGGGGGAGTTGCTGCAGGGGGCGCTGTCCCTATATAAGGTCCAGTTGCATACGAGTTGCATTTGATCAAAAGTGCCAGCTAAATCAGAAACTGTAAACTTAAAACCCATTCCTAATTTGCCCTACATCACCCAGAATACCGCTGGGCTCCTCATGTTCCCATTGGAGGAGGTGTTTAAGCCATTAACTATTCATAGGGAAGACAGGTCGGAGCTGCATGACTGCGCTGAGATGGTAATGGGATCCTGTGCTCACGCTTTTTATAAACATCATTTCCTAACAGGGGCAGGAGCTGTGCTAAAACACATCACATCAGCTGATAAACCCTTGGAGGAAGAAACACATTAGCAACTCTAGATAGGCCAAATTTATTATTATCGAAATGTCCCTCTTCCTTTCTTAGTACGAGTTTATTGTTGAACGTAAAAACCCAAGAGCACATGAGGAGACTATGCTGCAAAACAACCCCTTAAGCAGGAGTGGGCAAACTACGGCTTGTGGGCTGTGTCCGGCCCGTAGGTCTTTTTAATCCCGCCCGCCGAAGATCGGTGTCTTATCCGGGTCTCGGGCCGTGAAGACATATTTGCGCTGTGAATACCACATAAGCCAATGCGTACGGGCATACCACTTACTAAAGTTTAGATTGGGTCCAAAAATTAAACCTGACCCGAGCACCTTGTGTCCGAGTCCAGCCCGGCCCGACACATTAACTGTAATTAACAGCCTGAGCCCGATTTAAACCCGACAGTTTTTAAATTCGTGAGCCATTATAACACATGTTCTGAACTGAGGGTGCGTTCGTAAACTGACACTCCGAGCGCTCCGAGCCACTCAAATGCTTATTTGGCAAATATGAATGCTTTGTGTGTTGATAATGCCTTAGATTATTTTACAATTGACTTTTAGATTGTTTTGCAGTTGCTCTTAAATTGTTTTGCAGTTGACTTTTACAGCAATCTATGGATTTAATATTTTTATTGTTGACTGTTGTGTTTCCTTATTATGATATTTGTGATTGACACTATTCAGTGTTGTTTCCGGCCAAATCTGAACTTTTATAGAATTATAGTCCCCTTCGACCTACACCACAATTAATACATTTACATAAATATTTACTGAATATTCTTATACCTCTGATTATCAGTAGCAGCTTATCAAAATATTACATTTACTGCTTTTTACAGCAGGAGAAATTTAATATTGAGCTGAAATCAAGTTTTCGTCTGTTTGGCCCTCCAACACAGTTCAGATGTTTCGTGTAAGTAAAAATTATTTACCCAGCCCTGCCCTTAAGTAACTGTTGTTCTGACGTAAAAAATAACAGCATATTTCCATGTATTTGTCAATTCAGCATACAGCTACTCAGCCCCACCCACTCACATCAAATATAAGGAATGCCTGATTGCTTTTTGAAAGAAGCATGAAACATGGCAGTCAGTCAGAACCTAGATCACTTACACATCAGTCCAGTTCTACAGCAGCTTATTTATTAGTCATCTGACCTGTTTTAACACACAAAACCTTAGAAAACACCTAAAGTAGTAAAAATGAAGTGCAGAAAATGAAGGAAATTAGGCCTTTTAGGATAAATTACTATACAACTTCCGATAAACAAATATTGTGTATGTCCCCCTCATTCCACCAAAACAACTTGAAGCATGGACTCCACAAGACCTCTGAAGGTGTACTGTATTATCTGGCACCAAGACTAATTTGTCCAGCATAACCCACAGATGCTCAATCGAACTGAGATCTGAGGGATGAGTCAACATTCTCTCTCTGTCATGTTCTGCAAACCATTCCTGGACCACTCTCATTATTGTATAATGCTCACATGCTCATTGTAGGCAACTGTAGCTTTTCTCCGGGATGGTTGTGCACTCAAATGAAAACCTGACAACATGGAGTCATGACGTGTGAATGGAGTCAACACAGTGTGCAACTGTTGTGATATATGGTGCAATTATGTTCCCTAACTAAAGGTACACTCCACTGAAAGTGTTTGTAAGAACTTAGAACCCCTAGGAAACATAAACCCCTATCAGCTGACCCACTGCTCCACTGAGCGCATACACTAACAATAGACAGCTGTGGGAGCTTAACACATTCTGGCTCTGACAAATGATCAAACACAGAGAAGTTCCTCATTATGTTGTAGACTGACACACGGTGGAGATTAGTTCATATTCAGACATTACACAGTCCCCCAGCTCTGAAATAAAGCTCCTCTGTGCCAGTCAAAGACAACCTGCCTGAAACCTATCCAAATACACTGAAGAAGCATCTCTGCCACCATGCCAGCTTCACTGATGTACAAACAGTAGACAGGACAACCTGGCCCAACACACATGCACACACACACACACACACACACACACACACACACACAAGAACACACGGGGGGCTGACTGCATGAAGTGAAGTTTGGCGTCTGAGTCCTGTTTGTTTCTCCCCGACTTCATTAAAGTAAGCAGCGCCAGGGCAGCCAGGTCAGTATGCAGCAGACGGCTTGTGGATGTAATTGAGTTTCTTTTTTCTTCTCTTTTTCACTGCCTGGCCCTGAGATAAAGCAGCTTCTCTTGAGAAGACCTTTCCTCAGCCAAGTCTTTCCTCTCTCTCTTTCTGTCTCTGCCTCCCGCTCGCTTATGACGCGTTCACAGTCCGATGTTTATAATCACATTATGTCCCTTTATGTTCCAGCATTGACTACTGTGGCCTCCACTGAGTGCTTCCATAAATATGATGTAATTGCTTGTTCCTCACAGACACGGCAAGAATGCACAAGAAAGGGGACTGTTGTGTACACTTTTTATGAGATGCGGCAGTCACCAACTTAATTACAAGCCTTTTCTTGCTCTCTCAATAAATCGAGCATGCGGCTCTGCTGGGCTCCGTTGCCTATCCCTCCAAAGGTCCCTTTGAAGTGATCTCTACACAAAGGCTGATGGATCTGACCGTTTTTAATTAGCAGCACCAGATTTTAAAAAAGCCACAGAGTCAAGAAGCATAAAGGGATGTGTCACAAAGAGCTGATCTTAGATCAGGTGACTTAAGGAGCATACACTAATGACTCTACGGCACCAGACGGAAGTTTAACAAGGCCTAACTGAAGCCATCATGAAGACAGGTACATTAATCAGTAAAACTGTACATGTACATGCATTACTATTCAAAAGCCATAAAATGCAATTTCTGATTGTTCTGGCCCTGTTATTGTGCTGTTTTATCCAGGCAGTCCTGTGGAAATAGTGTGGATAAGTTTGAACTGTGTTCACAGTGGTGGGCTTTCACCTGTCATCTTTCATCCAGCATTGCTTGCTAGCAGCTCGATAGAGAGCCACATCACACAAGCAGTGTCCTAGACAGTCTGTTAACAGTTATTTTATTATATATAATTATGTATCATATTACACATAATATTAGTCACACTGGCCTGCAGAAGGAATAACAACATGATCATCACATGCCACACCTTTGAATGTGAAAATGACCATTTGGTCATACGTGAACACACACCACACAGTGTGAACAGCACGAAATTCCTCTTCTACATTTAACACATTCACCAAGTGAAGCAGTGGGCAATCAGGACGATACCTTGCTCAGGGTAACTCAGAGGTGCTTGGCAGTCTTGGGAATCGAACCCACGACTTCCTGATCAGGGTGAATGCCCTAATGGCTAGACTACCATTATGGGCCAATATCCAACATATGTCTTGTTCTCTAAAACAAAGATCAATTTCTATTATTTGTGTGATGCAACAAAACAGCCAGAATTCATTTTTACATGACCATTTCCAAACGTTCTTCATCCCTTAGGATAAAGCATTGCTTAACATGCTTGCCATATGTAAACGAGCTATGCTCAGAATGGCAGCACTGCAAAAAAACAGTCCACGACCCGACCCACCGCTGTCCTCGGGCCGGGCCAGGTCGGGCTGTGATCAAGCATTTGATTTTTTTAATCATTACTTAATTAGCCTATTTGGTTGAGGCGCTATGCCAAATGTATAAATATAGGAATATTGTAGCAAAGTTAAATTGCTGCGTGTCATGCGCAGCAGCGCTGCAGCTCCTGTCACTGGCCACATTGCACCGGTCCTGCTGTGCTGTACTGTGCAGAGCTTAAAGTGCAACATGGAGTTTGAAGACATGAAGAATAAAATAAAAACGAGAGAATTAACTTTGAGCAAGTTTGGAGGAAAGTCAGAAGTATGGAACCATTTCCAGCAAGTCGTGGGCAGGGACAACATATGTGTCTGGTGTATTTCTCATAAACTCTGTCTGCCGCTGTTTTTAGTTAGACTGACCTCACGCTCGGCTGCTTTCTCCCTTCAGCTGGAGAGCCCTGAGCTCTGAACTCCGAAAGTTAATAAACCAACGACAAAGCTCGGAGTGTGTGTTTAGGAACGCACCCACAGTTGAAAACGTGTGTTATGACGGCACACGTATTTTAAAAAGTGTCTGGTTTAAATCGGGCTTGGGCCGATAATTACAGTTAATGTGTCAGGCCGGGCCGGGCCGGGCTCGGGCACAAGGTGCGCAGGCTGGGGTCGGGTCGGGTCTCATTTTCTGGGCCTGATCTAAACTCTAGTCCACAGCTTGAATGGGCAGCATGACACTGATTGAGGCTTTCTCTACACCACCAAAACAGTTTTTTCATATGTGCACTACATGAATTGGAGAGTGAATATGTTGGGAGTGGATATTGTCAGGCCTTGGTTAGCGGCCGATAGAGGCCGCCGCCAGTGTTGGAACCTGCATCTATGCCTTGCCGCACTCCCTGTGACAAATATAAAAAGTGTTAGTACAGCATTCAGAACATTTATTGAAAAAAAGATGCCATAGGGGCAATTTAATATTTGTTCCTTGAAAAAAGTTTGTTCTTTGCATCTGAGCCTGTCAGGTGTGTTTTTGTTTAAGACACCTGGCAGGGTGGGTCAAATCAGCCCTGTTCCTGGTGAAGAAAACTTCTCCAGTAGATTTGTCTAATGTGGTAATACACTCACAGAGGGAGCTGGTCCAGGACTAGTAAGCCTGCTCTGAGCATTCGGATACATACAGGCCTGAAACACCTGCTTGCCGAGAGTGTGTTCTTGAACACAGCGTTCTTTCTCTGCTCACGCTGCACAGAGAGAGACCACTGATAAAAGCTAGGGAGGGAGAAGAGACAAACAGCTGCCTCCAGTCATTCAGCTGCCAGCATGCGCTCGTCATGCCAGCACCTTATTACTGAAGCTCCATCAGGATGAGGGTTTAAAAATAGAACTTCTGATCTCTGGTTTGGTTTTGATGTTTGATGTAATAATACCCACATACCGCTGGGAGAAGTCAGCAACGTGCTGGACTGCCGTATTCGAGGGAACCGGCACTCATTACAAAGAGTCTTTATTACCTGTGTACCTTATGACCATGTACCTGTGAATCTATGACCATGTCCCTGAAAATCTCTCAGCCTAAAAAAGGCCAGTGCGTTAAGGAAGACCAGAAGAAATGACAGAGAGTCGGGAAGAAAGGCAGAGAGAGAGAGAGAGAGACAGAGAGTAACAAACCTTGTCGAAAACAACACAAGTTTGACGTGGCTCACACACGTTCCAGCAAGAGCGCAGGGCAGATCTCCAGGGGGAGATAAGTAGTATCTGAAAATCTACTTAACATAAAGCGAGAGACAAAACCAATCCAATCAAATGGGCACACATCAGGAGCCTAGAGCACTGTTTAAATCCAAAAAGTGAGTAAAGCTCTCACTTGACCCTGACCTTTACCACTGGCCTGCTCAATTGAGCTCTAAACAGACACCTCTCAGGGGTTTGGGGGTTAATCCAGTAGTTCTCAGACCCAGTCTGGGGACCCCACACCATGTACATTTTTTACTTTCGTTTATTTAGCTTTATTCAGCTGATTAACCAGCTGATCATATGCTGTCCAGAGTAGGGAATTCACAGAATGTGGGGTCACCATGACTAATTTTGAAAAGCACTGGGTTAATGGATATTAATACAGGGGCTGTCACTTTCGACTGCATTTGTAATTAAATACTCTACCCACACAGTGCGGTTTGAGAGTTAGCACACGCTTCTCCCGATGCACATGAAGCCCTACTTTTCTTGGGTGCCTCTAATGCAATGTCACTGCACAGTTCAGTACACTTTAAAAAAAGGTGCTGCAATTGCAAGCCTCATGCTGAGTGATTGGAGTTCAGGCAATTCATGTCCACCCAGAGAGAGCCAGGGGTCTTGGACTCCTGGCACAGGTGTCTGTAGCATCGTCAGGGATAAAGTTTATAATCTCCCAATGATAGGGCCAGCACTTTCCCTCTAAAACGTCCAAATCGGAATGTAAAATGAAAGCAGCTTTTCCTTTCCAAAAGGTCCCATTCAGCATTTTTCCTGACACTTCCCAGGTCTATGGTTACATACATTTGTCCAGTAACGCAGCACTAGCACACTGTAAACAGTAGCACCTTTACAGTAACTAGCATCATGATAAGCTAACCTCTTCAAGTAAATTAAGCTAGCTAGCTTACATTTAGCATATATGGTTTACCAGTTACTTTGCTACTGTATGAAAATAAACTTTTAACACCATCGACAAAAAAGGACCTACCTCACGCAATATCATGCGGAATGTAATCTTTAGGACCAAATGTGTGGCCTTAATAGCCTGTGGGCTCAAAAAGTAGCTTTAGTAGTTCTAGAATTCTAGAACTAACATGTGATGGAGGAACGCACACTGCATGTAAGGGGGTGTGGCCTCATTAGCCCCGCAGTAAGTGTTGTGCTATGTGCCTGTGATTGAGGACTAGGTACTCAACTGTATTTGCATAATCTTTGATTATGCGAAAATATATATTTTACCAGATACATATTATGTTCCCAAACATGCAGGTTATTCATGTTAGTTCCAATGGAAAATGTCCACCTAGTCAGTGATGCCTTTTCATTTTTATTAGTGAAGTTTTATATGTATGCTCTGTAATATAAATGCTACACCAAAACACTGCTGACAGGTTTCACCAATTAGGTGAATTTCATAGATACATTATCATGCAGGATGTGAAGATTCAAGAAAGTTTAATAAATGTCTGTTTTTCTAAAAATCATGACCCCTTTAATAAAATTCACAAATTTTGTGTTGCAAAATGTTTGTTTAAGCACAACCAAATGGAGAATTAAAAAAAAACTCACTTAATTAAAAAAAACATGTTATAATAGGTCTATGAAGTGTTTTCTTTGCATAAAACCACTCTCATATAAAGAGATATGACCAACTTTATTCTTCACTGTTTCAAAACGAGTTGATTCAGGCCCTGTCCCTTTTATGCAAATAAGCTGTTGCTGGCCACACTGCATCAATTCCATGCTTAAGCTGTGCGTTTAACTTCTGGATTTTAGATTATAATCCATGTCCTTAACACCATCCCTTCATTCTGTGATAGTGGTCCTAGCCTGTATGGTGACCAGGCTGAAGAAGGAAGGGAGGGAGAAAACGTGAGAGATACACTAGGTGAACAAATGTACTGGGACATTTAACACATATGGAAAAGGCAGAAAAAGGTCCGGCACAGCTGAACAAAGCTGCAAAGACCAAAAAAGGCACTGAAATGCAACAGGCTAGTGGGTGGGGTCATGAGAGATGAGGGGTGGTTCTATGCAAATTGGCCCCCATCTGACGTCAGGTGGGGGCCAATTTTGAAACGGCTCCTTTTGAAAGGGCCTGAATATGTGAGTGATTTTGTGCAAAGAACTTCATGAACAGGTATTTTACAGCCCATAGACCTATTATAACTACAGAGAGTTTTGAATAATAGGTGACACGGGTTTTCCCTACAAACCTACAATATTTTGCACCTCTCTAACATTCTCTTGATATTAGAAAAGCTCCTTCTTTAAATCTCTGGTCATTCTGAATTATTCAAGCTGAAAGCAACTGTCTTTATGGCAGATTCACTCTATCAGGATTTCAATTCTGAAACATATTAACATTTAAGAAACAAATTGTCACTGTCAGATTAAACCTTGTATCTATATTTTTAAATGTTTTTGCCAATAACACTGCTCCAAAATTTCAGTGCTCCAAAGCTGAACAGACCAATAGAATGTGCCTTTGTTTATATATTTGCTCTATGTGAAGGTCCAGCCCCGCTCTAGCCCCTTACCCCTTGTTATCCTGTTCAACTGAAATGTACTGAAAACTGTTATGGTATTTTCTAGTTGTATTGATATTGTTGTTTATATTTAAACCTGTTTATTTTCCATTTTGTTTCTGCTGTTCCTATTATCCTTTGGATCATCTTGTGTTTTAGGAGTGTCTCCTGTTTTTGCGTTCCCCTGATCCATGGTTTTGGGGTTTATTACTTGTTCTTTAGCATTAAACCTTTTGGATCTAATGATTACATCCTGCTTGCCCTCATTACAGTTAAACCAAGGAGCCTGAGACTGAAGCTTCAAATATTTTATGAATAGCCTCAAAGCTCAAACAGACCAGAATCTATTCTTGTGTTATTCCAAGCATTCTGATGCTTACTGATCAATAAACCAAGTAAGTAAGTAATTGACACTAAAAGTGTATCAATGTTTTTCCTTGTCCTTCAATGTTACTTTTTATTCAGACAAAATATTTTGCCATGACAAATATTATTCGAAGTGGAAGAACAATGTCTTCTCTGCTAACTTGTATGTTACGTTTCCATCTTGGCGTTGATCATCGTTCCTCAGAGCAGAATAAGTGTAAAGAGAGACTATACACAGTGTTAGTACACAGCTAATGGTGGCATGTAGACCTGTAAACATTGTCAAGGAGAACAAATTACTGGTGTAACAACAGCATTCCTGCCTGGTGATCCCAAACACTTTTTTCTAGTGGTGTATGTTCACTTTGTTTTACATTCAAAGGGAGAGCCTGAACCACAAAAAATTGTCTCTGGGGGAAAATCAAGCACCGAACACTGGCTGATGGCAAAAGTTGGGAAACCTGAACTCTCGGTTGAATGTTCCATTGTGTTGCAGTGTGGAACTGGCAGAATTTTATTTCCTGCTCCATGGAAATGCATGGAATCTTTGGTTTGCAAAGAAGTGCATTGTACACCAAGATGTGACTAAATATTCCCATGCAGCAGGAGAGAGCAAGAGCAAAGAAAAGCAGTGAAGACAGGAGAAAGATAGTGAGGGACAGAGAAAAGAGAGTGGTGGAGATTTAGCAAAACAGATGGACAGAGTATAACTCAGCGAGGGACGGAATGAGAGAGAGGTAGAGCATGCTGAGGCCTGATGAATGTGTTGTTTTAGCTCCGCTGGGTTTGCCAGCGGAACCTCAGCTCTGCACAGCAAGAGGCAGAGTGGCAGCTCAGAAGCTGCTGGGACCAGCTTATCACTTTCTAATCTGCCCCTCAGCCCAGTACCAGGTCACCGCAGGCCAGTGCTCCCAGAGGGCAGCAGCTGCCCCCACACCACGTGCCGAGGCCACAGCATAACAGCTCCGTTCTACTACCCCTCCTACTGCAGGCCTGTCGAGCTGATCCAACCAACTCCCCTCATGGCAGAGTGCTTGAAGGTGGTCATGCTAAAATACATTAGCATGTGCTTCCTGAATATAAAGCACAGGCCCGTGCAGAGTGTTAAACCACTTATACATTAACCCTGCCAACACAAGAAATGTGTTGTGCTTCTTCAGCAGCAAGCATTGTAAATCCAGTAAATCCTATTTTGATCTGTATTTTTATTACTGTAAATTAAATGTATTTATTACTGCATTTCCCTTGCTTATGCCAAAGAAAATGACAGTGCATACCACAGAAAATGACCTGCATGAGTTTCAGTCGTCTACACAGGGGTAACATCAATATTTTACATTCTATCACTGCAGGGGACAGCAGTTCAGTGTACAATGTACAATACAAATACAGGTTCACCATCACACTTCCTTTAAGGGCAGTGTATTAAGTTGAGTTTTAAATTAATTAAAGTGTTTTAGGGGCATATTTGGGGGTATATTAAGGGTTAAGACATTTTAGGCAAATAGATATTTTTAGCATTTTTTTCAAAAAGTCGTGGTTTTTGCAAATTCACGGGTGCTTCAGGAATGTACCCCACACAAATTTGAGTACTGTACAGTATTGTTAGGCAGAATGAAGTGAGAATGCGCTGCGCCCTGCTCCATGTTGGTAGCAGCAGTGCTGGGCTCAACCGCAGAGCCAGCAGTTTGCTAGCAACAGAGGGTGAAGATGGTTTAATAAGCCTCCGATGCATAGATGTATGGTGTTACCAACCAAAAAAAAAAAAAAAAAAGAATTGGACGCAGGCACTGTTTTAATTAAAGGATGCGGTTACCATTTACAAAAGTGGCAGCAAAATGTGTGAAGTGATCTGTGTGAGCAGCAGCATGGCACCTGACTAGTGAAGAATGCACGGAGGGATACGCCCCTTTCTCAAACAAGTAAATTGGAAAGCAGCTCAGTTTTGAAAATCTTTTTTTCCCCCCATAGTTTTCATTGGACAGAACATTTTGCAGTTTGGGCACAGCCCAGCGCCCCCCAGGGTCACGCCCCTAGCAGCAAGCCTCCTACATAAAAGGTGTTATACAAACACCCCTTTAAAAAAACAGAAACTGCTCGTTGTGCAGAAAGAATACTGGAAAAATGTGACAGCAGAGGAAAGTAGAGGCAAAAGAAGTCTAAAGAAGCCAAGATGCAGCAAACGCATAGTGTAACAATGTGGCACATGTGGCATTGGATTTAGCTGTGAGAACAAAACTTTATCTCTACATTTTTGCATCTCCATATTTGTTATTTACATGTTATTTACATATTTACACTGTGTGAAATTTCCACGTGAAGGCCCAAAATTGCTTGAAAAAGCTCTTTAACATGAAAATCCATTCTACGTTATGAAGGTTTTTTAGAAATGAGGTTGTGTTCTGAAAAGTAGATACAATGTGTTTTAAAGTAACGTAAGGATGTAAAAACATCTCAAACAAATGTACCTGTGTTACAGAATGCTAGTAATAGTAAATGAATACAAATAATGATTACACATGAAAATACAATAAAGATTAATGATTACACAATTGATATATATATATAGACATTCTTAGAACACCTGGGGCTGGTTATCTAGACATGGATTAGATTAGTCTTAGCCTTTCAACTAGTTCAAACTTTTAGTTCTAGTCCAAACGTTTAGTGTATGGCACTTGCATAAATTTTAAAAAATCATGGGGACTTAAAATGAAATACTGTCACTAAATGACCTTCTGAACTTGATTAGTAATATATACAATGAGCGAATTCATTAATTGTCATTTGAATAAATTGTCATTGCCACTGCGAATTTAACTGCCTTTGCTACCAAATATAACATTTGGACCAAATGTGTAAAAAGCTACCAGCAGGAGCACAGTATGTAGTGATGCAAGACCCACACCGACCGCAAGTGGGCACCACTGATGGATTTCCTAAGTAGAATATTGTCTTCCTGACCTAATGTAAGAGATCATTTGTCAGAGAACATAAACATTACTGCATGGTCCACTACTTAATTTGCTGTCGATTTTATTGCCATCATCTAGTGTAGAGTGACATGCCATAAACTTCCCAGACCTCTTTTATCCTCCAGTGTGCAGTGGGTTCAAGAGAATATAAGAGGCGCTGGGATGCCAATCTGCACGGCTATTCCCCAAAATAGAAAGCCTGGACACGCTGGAGTGAACATTTTCTTATCCGCTTAAAAGCAGGCAGTGAGTTTGCATGGCACTGGAGAGAACTGCCACCCATGCTCTCCATCAATTTGAGACACTCAAGTTTCACTTACTCACCAAAACCCCCCTCCCCAGGCCACTGCAATGTAAATCTCACACAACATCCACAGGCCAACAAACTAACCTGTCATTGGGAGGACTCAATAATTCAGAGCCTGCACATTTGGAGGCAGAGCTCCACAGTCCATGGGCAGCCAGAATTACAGCAATGCATTGTTTAGCAGGACGCAGGTCTCTAAAGGTGAGGATGGAGGCAAGGAGATCGAGTTTCACAGCTCTGCCACTGAGGCTAAAGGACAGAGCAGAGAACGGACTGTGCCATTTGTTTCTCACAAATAGGATATTACTGATACTGGTGCAAGCTTATCATCAGTGTCAGCTGCTCATAAATGAGTTTGCACCCTAACAGTGCCAAGACTCCCACAAAGTAGAACTGACCCTGCATAATTATATGTTGTGTTGTGTAGCATGTGAGAGGTTTAGATATCTAACAACACACTGTATGATAATTACTGTAGGACATCACATGCTATACATGCGACAAAACAAAACAGGTTATTATCTTATGCTGCCACTATAGTGCTTTTAACATACATATGCTTTTGTAGTATTTTCCTCTAAAAATGTACAACATCAAGACACAACATTTTTGATTATAAGCAACCTGTCAAACATCAGAGGAACTAGTAGCTGTGAGATATCCATGTAGGCTGACTCTGGCTCTCTGCTTCCTCTATAATGCCCTATATAAGTTTTATACATGGTTTGGGTGCAGGAGCTTGTATGTATTTTACACCTACACAGTGCACTTCGTAGGGAGGTGGGAGCCATTTGAGACACAGCCGTGCTGCTCGTCTGTTTCACGAGTGTCCTCACCTGTGTATCTCTTTTTACGGCACATTGCTCAGAGTTTACATGGATTTTTCAGTGGTATTTACCATCCCTGCTAAAGAAACAAACTCTAAGATGGAAAATCTGGGAAGTAATGTAGTATCTAAAAGCAAGAATAGGAGGAAAGCACCTGATAAAGATGCTGGTTTAGCAAGAAACGTTTGCTACAGAGATGTGCTTGTTGATGTCAATAGCATTTTCACTCATGAAACCTCACCGGAACAGTGGATGCCCTGTGGCACCAGGCGGACGTGACTGAAAAATGAGGTAATATTGGTGTGCTCATGGGAAGCTGTCTGCAAGCTCTCTCTGGTGCAGCTCTCTTCTGCCCTCCAACAACCAATCAGGACGTCTGATTCAGCGCCAATTAAAGCCTAGTTATGCCAACCTATTAATCGCAACAGGCCTTATTCATTCAATGAATTGTAGAACATTGTGAGATTCTTTTGTCAATGATCTCAGGTCAGTACACTTTAACTTTCCTGCTGTGTAGGTGACAAGTGCCCTGCCACATTGAGACATTGTGCATTGTAAATTGCAGGGTCTAGGCCAGAACAGGAACTGTAGCTCAGAGAAGAGATTAGATTGGTTGAGCACGTGCAGTAGCCAAATGAAAGAATTGGAATAATGGAGGAGGTTGTAAATGAAATATCCTGGCGCCCAATCATAACTGTTGATTCGTTCCTATTTCCTGCTGGCCTGGCTGCTGCTCCACAGAAGGGAAACGAGACAGGGATGGGTACAAGACCAGAGAGCAAAAGAAAGAAAACTATAGCCCGAATATAATGGGAGCTATCACAAACGGGAGAACAAGGATGACGGCAGAGAAAATACATGAGATAGAGAAAGAGAGAGGGAAAGTGAGAGCAATGTCTTCCTTAAGTCATGATTATCAAGGATGCTGGCACTCTTATGAAGTCCTTCACTCTCAGCCCACAGCCTGAGGATCCTACTGCTGAGAGCCTGATGAAATAAATGACTTTTGAGGACTGCAGCAGAACGTTGAGAATTCTGAGCGGTGACTGATTTCAGGCGATGGAGAGAGAGCTTATTAGAATGCAGTCGTACTGTGCTGTGTTGGCTTGATTGCAGCATGTGTGTCTCTAAATTCCATTTGAACCTAAAACCCCAATTACAGATTGCAGTAAATAGAAGGAAATGACACAACCAAACTAAAACAACAGCCCTATGACAATGTATTGTTACCTCTGGCCACAAACTCGGAAGAAAGGGTGATCTTGAATTGGAAAAAAAGGACCGGAGCGTGGGGGTGTGTTGGGATTGCTCACGTTTCATAACTAGATTATCAAACAGAGAAAGGCTCCACAAATATCATAAGATAAGCTCTCATTGCCACGGATATCTCTAGAATGGTTACTGTGTGAATTGAACTGCAACCTGTTCAACAAAAGCCTATTGAAACAAACGGCTCAGCTATTGAGCAGCTGCAGGTCTGAATGGATGTGAGGAAGGATTTACTGGCCAAAAGCAGACAAAATGCATGGAGAGACACGGGGTGTCAGGTGCATTCTGGGCAGGTTCTGGAAGTGGTATCCATTCAGTCCTCGTCCTCTGTCCTTGAGTAGGGCGTTTTTGCCTTTCTCCCTCCCAAAGCTGAGGCAACCGGATTCCATCTTCTCCGTGGCACTCCACAACGGATTCGATTCCCAAGCAGGCCGGAGTCCTGGCGCACAAAAGGAACAGCTGAAAGGGAGTCAGAGGGGAGATAGAAAGGCTCCTTTTGTCTAGGTCCGCCAGCTGCCATCTCCCCCGGTCAAACCAAGCCTTTTATGTGGAGCCATGGAAGTCCAGCCAAATCGAGGGAAAGAGAGGGGAGGGCAGGTTCCCCTCCCTCACGCCTGCTACCTACCATCCCACACCAGCACCCCCACACCCCGCTTCCATGTAACAAATGGGAGCCGGAAGCAGCAGCCTGAAACGGAACTAATGTACCCTTGCCAAGTACCACTTGCTGTGCCACTTCTCTAGGCTCTGAACTGGCCACACTGGAATCAAATCAGACTCTCGATTGGCCTGAATTACACAAACATAAGCCAAAAAAGTAGTTATATTACTATACACTGCAACTGCACTTTACTTCACAAAATATCTCAAAAATGTAAAGATTGACCAGCTCTCATTTGAATGAAACATTATGGATTCTGGAAAGTATGAGATGTTCACACATTACCAAAATTAAAGGCTTTTACTCAAGATTTGTGAATTGCAACTACATATTGTATAGCCCTGCTTCTCAAACGTTTAAAACCGATCTGGCCTCCAGCAGACTGATGGAGAATATTTGTCCTAAAGCATCAATGTAGCAGGTTATCTGAGACCACAACAGCACACTCCAGCACATCGGTATGTCTGCACATCCGCTGTGTTATCTAGCCTATCTACGGCTGGGTAGTTTAAGGCTATTAAACAATCCAACCCCATGCCCGCAATCTCTCTTCACCGCGCTCTTGCATCAGCTGGGGGCAAAGCACTGTGAAATTGGCCAGTTTCCTCTGGCTGGTTCTGGAGTGCTTCGTCCCCCTCTCCTCACACCTCAAGAACAGAAGTGGGCGCAAACATAAAATCATGGAATATGTTGTTGATGCAAAAAGCTGTCGGCACTAATGAGCTCTAGGTACTAATGTGACGACTGTCTCACCGAGTCATGCTCTTTAGACATCAACCACTGCACGTACCCAAACAACTCAACCCCACACTTTAAATTGCATAAAGTAAACATTGTTTCTGTCCTTAAATATACATTATGAATGGTTCACACCCAGTTAGAAGGATTTTTATACTACATTCATGTGCTTTTATCAAAGTAATCTTTAACCTTTCTACTTTTTTTCTTGATTTGCCTGCTTATCTTGTTTGGCATCTTTAGTGCTCCAAAGCAATTCTGTGTAGGTTGATTTCTTATTGGCACCAAATAACACCCACTGATCATTTCAAGAACAAAACCACATTTGTTTGTGAGAGTAAACTCCTTGTACCGAGGCCAAGAAAATAAATATTTGCAAAACCCAGTGTACACAGTTATATTATGATGTGTATAGTCATCAGCCATACCATTCAAACGACCTGCCTTTTATTGTGTAGGTTCTTGTGCTGCTAAAACAAGTCAGATCCATTGTGTCATGAAGTCCAGAAGACCTCTAAAGGGGTGCTGTGGTTTCTAGCAATAATACGTAAGCACACACATGGCCACCCACCCAAAGCAAAAGAGAAAGTGATTAATCACAATCGAGCATGTTCTTCCATTGCTCTGGCAATAAGCTAAAACCACACAAATGTAATAACTAGTGCTGTCAAGCGATAACATTTTTTTATCTAATTAATTACATGGTGTGGCAATTAATTAATCGAATTAATCACATTTAATCGCAGATACATACAGACTTACGAGAAGAAGGTTTTTTTTATCATTTAATATTGAGTACAAGCCTATAACTTAGGCTTCACTTGTCATGACATTTTATCACTGACTGAACCAAACCTATGAATTAGATTACAGTATATGACAGTTGTAGGTTTGATAAACTACGTCTCCCAGCTCTCTCTCAGACACTCCGGCCACAGTGCTGAGACTCCGCCCCTCTGGAGGTCTGGATGGAGAAAGCTAATGCGACTACTTCCAGCCCAATGTTCCCTCTCACCTGCTGCCTCTAGCTCGACCAACAGCTCTCCTACAGACACTACAACCAGGTTCACCACTTCCACACACTCTCCGGTTGGCAAAGTGTTGAAATAAACGCGTGTTTTTGCTTCGTGATCACTTTCGCCTCGCATGACTGATCAGCTGCGCTCCAGAGTTGAACCGGGACACATGCAAGCGTCTTTCCAAAAGACAAATATTCCCCTTCAGAGTCAGAATCGGCAAAAAACATCCACAAGACATTATTTTTTCTTCCAAATCTCACTGAACTGAACTCCGCCCTCTGGCTGCTGCAGCGGTGATCTGGGACTCGGTTCTCCTGCTGTGTACTCAAATCTTTGAACGGGAAGATGACGTAAAGCGTTAATTGCATTAAAAATATTAACTCGTTATTTTTTTCTGTGATTAATTCATCTAATTAACGCGTTAAATTCCCAGCCCTAGTAATAACTGAAACTAATACAGTTTTTCTATGTATACTTCATGTTTTTACAAAGTAGAAACTCTCCTTGATAAACTTTGTAAACTTATATTAAGCAATCGGACTAATTTCTTTATAAATATGTAGCATTTGACTGTATAGAAGCCGAAGATGCAAAGAAACAAGAGAATCAATAATTGATGAAAACATTAACTGAAGCAGCACAGAGATAACCATTATCTAAGTTGCAGTATTATAACAGCTTCTGCTTGATTCCAATAAAGGTGCTTACTGCAGACACACAAAAATACACTTTAATCAAAGGTGAAGAGATTTCTTTCCCCTCCTCTTCTGCACCACAGTGGCACTGAGCCTTCACATATTCCACCATTTCCCTTCCTGTCATTTCCCAAGAAAACGTTTCAAGTCGAAAATCTTTTCTCACAATCACTCTAAACAAGGCAATTCTGGAGTTTTTCCAGAGTTTTTGCGTTGGTTTTTGACCGTGGTTTCAGTATTTTCACTCAACTACGAGTTGGGAGGGATTGTTTTCAGTTAGTTTTTCCGGGCATGGACTTTCAACATATCAAACAGGACTCCAATAATGGACAGACGGACAGGGAAATGCAGTCCTAAATTGATCTGTTTTTCAGATCCAATGTGTTTCTCCAGCTTGCTTGTAGATTTTAGTGGGCATTTCAATTCAGCAATCCAATAAGCTAGACAATTAGTGCAAGTGTGCTAGGGTTATTGCTCTTACAGATTATTTTGGGTGAATAACCCCTTCCATCATACTTTGCGCCTAGCTATACTGTGTACTTTCACCTTTGCTGCCTTTCTTGTGGAAACACATTTCTTAGCACTTTCAAAACCGGAAAATGTAAATAAAAAGGCCGCAAGCTGTCAAGTTTCTGGGTTGTTTTTTTTTACTTTGCTTTCCCAGAACAACATATTTCCCAAAAATATGCCGCACTCCTGCGCCAAATGCTTGGGATGGTAATTAATAATTATGAAGTCTAGCTTTGGCAAAGCTTTACGTACAGCAATAATCTCTGCTCCCAGAAGGTTCTGTAATGGTTTCTTAGAAAGCTGGTATTGTGCGTTGCATTGCATGTCCTTTCTGCGTATAATGGGGCTTTTCAGCTATCCATGTTAGTGATCCTCGTTGGTGTCCCGGGCATAGTTTTCTTTGAGAGACTCATTAGACTTGCTGGGAATTCCACCAATGCCAACATTTTCCTCTGATAGAGAAATGAAGCCAATAAATGTAAAAATGCATACAGTCCTTGTTAGTAATAAACTGGTCATCATTAAGTTTAACTTTAAACCAGGTTAGTTAAAAACCTGAAGATCTCTGAATACTCATCTTACTCACGGAATTTGACCACTACCAGAACACGAATCTAAAAATACAAAGAAAAGAATGTCATGAGAGGACTGACAGTAAATTAAATGATATGCATAGTTTAAAAAAATAAACAAGGTTTGGAAAGTTTGCCCATTGTTAGCGACACTAGAAGACATTCGAAATGTCATTCAACAATGTATTAGAAATGTCATCCAATCTGTGCTATAGGGTGCCCCCCTGCAAACTACAATAGATGTACAAAGCAAAAGAAGCTTTTGGTCAACTAAACGAGCTTTTTACATGTCAGCCCCACGTATTGTACATCCTAAACCAGAACAGAAGCTTTTTTTATGTTCTCCAAATCAGGAGGGTGAGAGTCAATGCGAGCCTCTTCCTCCCACTATAGCAAATGGTATGCCAGCTTATGGAGTCCAGGCTATGCTAAACACCTAGAGACGTGACTGCCTACAGTATAAAGTGGACTGGGAAGAGTACCATCCTGGGAACAGTATTGGGTTCTGGCTGTTCTGGATCAGTCCTTGATCTCTGACTTCCTTCGGAACCATCACCATGATGGTTGCCTCCATATAATGCAAACCAATCATGTGACATCTTCCATTGCTTTCCTGGTCCAATTTTGATGCTCACGTTCCCATCATGTGGCGTCACTGAGTCTTCACCCATCACCACACCAGCCTCGTCTCTTCAGGTATAATGCGGATTCCAGGTGGGAATCCCTCCTCTATTCAGAGAGTGTTCACAGAGCAAACTGCGTGGACTACCTCCTCTTTCGTGCTTCACCTCGATTAGGTTCATCCTCCACGCTACACTGGGCTAACTGTAGGCCATTATTCCTGATATTCCATGACAAAGTTGCACTCTGGGATCTAAGCCTAGGAGGGGGCTATGTGACACTCACCCTCCAAACCACTATTAAAGCTAATCTTTGAAAATTGTGTTAACTGTATTTTCTATATTTAGCACTATTTAAAGACTGTGTTTGGTAATACACTTTATAAAGTATTGGCCTTCTGGTATACCAAGTGATTTGTGCTATATATTATTGGTTCTTTTTCTTTGTCCTGAAGTTCCCTTCATTTTTGACCCATGTCTTTCTGCCTTGTTACTGCTGTATATGGTATTGGCTGTGCCTTGCCTAGAAAGTAACTAATTATATTTTTTGTCTAACCTCCATGTTGGTGTCTGTCTGACTTAGATAGGCTTGTGGATTTTGAATCTGGGTCTTTCATGTTATACCAATTGGCTAAACCTTGAAACTAAACTGATTCTGACTAAATGAATACAGTAAATCTGGTACCAATATTCTCTCCCCAGTTCATCATACCACCATGACCATGAGTGAGCAAATGAGCCAGTTCCATGAAGTACTTTGACTCTAAAAACAATACCCTGCCCTTAACTGTGACCAAAAACAAAGCCCTGTAGCCTCACCTCGGATAAATACTGGGGTTCCTATGCAGTATGGTTGGTGACAGAGCTGTTCGGTTGGAGGGCTTGTTTTTCTATGGCCTAACTTTATCATTCAGCGACTGCACTAAAGCCTGGGGTTTAGCTGAACCACATGCACATGCTTTCTCCTGCCAACTGGAGGGATATCTGAGCAGAAGGCCTGTACCAGCAGATGATTTTGATTGAAAGCCCCAAACTAGACCTTTGGTACAAAGCAGAAGCTCTGATGAGGGTCCAAGGAGAGGATTTAATCGTGGGCTGAGCGGCGAGTTTGTTATTGAGCTGGGTACAAACTTTCCCAAATATTTTGGTCCATTTTTACAGACAGTGAAAGACAATTAGACCTCAGTACAGTGGGTTCATCCAAACTTGAAAAGCAATTAGAGACAAACTAAATCTACACTGATTGGGGCCTGAGCAATTAGTCATGTCCTAGCTTCCACTGAAGTGAACCAAAACAGACCCAGGCTTATAGTTAAAGTTTCTTCATGAAAAAAAACATACTTACCCCATTCACATTTAAAATTCAGTGCCTAGATAACACGTTTGCTCCCTCTTTTGTCAACAACACAATGAAGAAGCCCATCAGAGTAATGACAAATAATAACCTACCAAGAGAAATGCTGGAGAGCTCGCAATCCAACTGCCAGTTTTACGCAACGGGTAAGCGGAGCAGAAAGCTCAGGCCTTTCGAAGCATCAGAAAACAAAGCCTTTGAACATGGTCTCTAGAGGCAGTGGCTACATGATCAATACTGTTGCTGTTACTGCTGAAGTAAGTTCTTCTGGGATATATGCAGGGAGTGACCTACTTCCTCCAGACATACATTCTCTTTTTACCTCATCCCGCTTCAGCAGGCAAATGGACCCAGCTATCTCTGAGTGCTCCTGTAATGAAGTCCATAGGGGTCAGTAAGATTTCAGCTTCTATGCCCGTCTGACTGTGCATATCCAGTGCAACCACATATTAAAAGTGGGCACGTTTGAAAACAGAAGACAATGCAAATGCTAAATGAGGGGCACCCTGAAAACATATGGGCCAATTCATGGATCCAAATAACATCCACTACTGACATGACATTCTTGGCTTCGGTTTAAAAAACAAGAGAAGAGGATATAGTGGTACAAATCCTTTAAGGTAAGTCTTCAGTTCAGTACATTTCTGGGAATAATGGGTGAAGGAAAAAGTGCTGGATAATTGATTTATTTCCTGAATTAAATCAAATTTGCTATGCACATGGAGTGCTGTTCTGCTCTGAGAATGTATGATGCAATTATGGCTGTGTCTGGGCTTTAGGATTGCAATGACTGCCGAGTCTAGGCTACTGAATATAAGGGCAATTACTGCAGCATCACTGCCATATGACAGCAATTATGGCAGGGTCCAAGACAACAAAACTCAACCTGGGATTCACCTGCGATTCTGGCACAGCCAACAAGACACTGACCCTGCCATCATTTTCCAGGGTCTCCATCCAGCTCTGGCTATTATGCCAGGCAACCTCTAAAGCTGAGTCTTCACCAGCTTCATTACCCTGCACCTGAAGTACCTATGATTTATGAGCAGGTCAGAAAATAGTGTATGTTCCAAAATCAAATTACTTAGAGGTGCTCGTCTGAGCCTGAAAATAACTACCTCTGCCAATTTCACTGTGCAGGCAACACTTAAAAATATCTCAGGGTATCACAAAGGTATGATCTGAGGTGAGGGTTGATGGAATGAGACGCCACCACTTACTGAACACCTTTCTTCTCTGAGTAAACACACAGAATAAGCAAGGATGAATGGCTCCGTTTTAAGTTTGCAAGACGGGAACCAAATGAACCCAATTCAAAATTCTGCCATGCGACCACATTTTGTGAATCAAGGTCTTCCAAAGTCATATCCTCCAAATGTCTGTACTACAGCACACCTTAATTAGTGTAAAACGAACACTGTGTTTCAGAGTTTGGACACCCCTCCACATAACCCCATTCCCAATTTCATGATTATACCTTAACAGAGAATTTCCCCATCAAATGCCAGCACCATCTGTCAAAAACACTAAGGACTCATTTCAAAGAGTCAAAAACAACTGTCAGCAATTATATATACAGGGAGCATTTTTAGGGCTTCCTGACACAGCAGATTACTCAGAACATGGCTGTGTATGGAGATATAAAAAGATAGATACAGAGACGACCACAATTGTGGACAGAACAAATGCTGTATTCAAAAGAGCCTGGTCATTTTGACGTCAGATTTTGGAACCTATTTAAAAAAAACATTGATTATTCTTTATTTCCAGGTCAGACAAGAGAAGGTGCATTTTGACCAGAGAAATTTTTTGTTGCCTGGGAAGACTGTGCTGGGAACAAAATGTTTTGGTCATTGATGGGTCTTACAGGGGGATTTTACATGAGACTTTCTTCTATGAGCTTGACATTAAGCCCGAAAGTGTGTCATGCCAGATGCATGAGAGTTGGAAACGCTGCAATAGGTCTCCAAGGTTCTTCAGTGTTTTTAAGCCTCACAATCATGAGCCTTTCATTCAAAAGCACCCAAAAGAAAAACATGGACTGCGAGAAGGAACTTATATTTGTCTAGAGCTATCTCAACTAAGGATGTCAAAAGAATCTGCACTGTGATGCCAAGTCAACTTTTGAAAAAAATGTACATCAGAAAACAACACAGCTCTTATTTAAATTCATTATTTGACCTTTTTATCTTAATCAGGGTCACAGAGGGAACTCAGAACTCATGGGGCCAAAAGCAGTCCATCACAGGGCAGTCTCCAGTCCATCAAAGAGCACAGACACAAACATATAGTGGTAATCCAGCCTGACATACACATTTTAGGACTGTGGGAGGAAACCAGTGTACCAGTCAGAAACCCACACAAACACAAGGAAAACACCCCATAGATTTTACCCAGGATCTTCTCATGAAATGTGAGAACTAACCACTGCACACCCACTTTAACACTTTAAAGTGAGAGGCCAACTTTGTGCACCAGAAATATGGACTGGTTCTAGTGGATATAGGGCACTTTGCACAGACCGCTAAACCGAAATCCTGATCTGATGCCTCCTCTTCACTGTGTGGTTGATTTTCTTTGTCCCCAAGCATACTGCTTCAGAATTTGAACGATTGTGCTGAACATCCAGGTCGTGTTCTCCTCAAAGGGTGTGGAGATGTTAATTGAGCAGCTGTATGATATTAATTCCCTGCAAAGAAAATGGACTAGCCTTCCCCCTTTTAGTGTTCACAGGATCATGTAATTGTATATATATATAT
>JBBMFX010000011.1:14895284-14917378 GCA_037832545.1 Rhabdalestes septentrionalis | reverse complement strand
GCAAATGCGCTAGAAGAATAAAAGCAGCTCTGCAGCGTCAAAATTAGATGTGACCTTACATTACCCATTGTGGTCTTTTCTCCATTTCAGCATCACTTCCAATACACATTACAGTTAACAATGGAAAGGCATGAGCACAATACCAATGGATTGAGCTTCCTTTCATCCAAATCTGGATGCAGTTCGGCGAAGCTCGAGGCACTTATGGAACCTTTTCCAATTGCATTAAAAGCTTACAGGCCGGGAGCTGTTTTGGCAGAGCAGCAATGTAACCGCTCAGCATTACTTGTCATCCCGGGTGCATCTACACAGACCACAAGAACAATCGTGTCTTTAGCACGCCTCTCAATTTTTCAGAATCTTCCATTGGACAGCACTAAAAGCCATCCATTTCAATAAGAACTGTCTCCTCCTCAGAACAAATGGCTCACAAAAGTTTTACAAGACACCAACTATTGACTGCACTGCAGATTCAATAATGGTAATCTTTGACTTCATGGTGGAATTTTTCGGAACGGTGCCGTAGCTGAGATTTCAATTGTGATTTTTCTCTCCAGGCCTGTTATTTTTGACCAAGGCTTGAACTGCTTGACTTGGTTGTGTTGTAATATACATGGGTACATGGTTCAGTTGCTTTTGACTGGTCTGACTCAAGTGCTCAATCTCCATGTGACTTCTAATTTGACCAATTTGAAAACACAGGCTATGGCGTTTTTGCATTTAAAATAATACAATTCATTTATGCAATGAATTCAGTTTATGAATAACTTCAGCTATTGTGGTTTGACAATTTAAATTGTGATTTAGATTTTTTAAATGTCCAACTTGGCCCTGGATTCTAAAGCCCAAAATGTTGCTTACTCAGTTGTACAAAACCATTTCTTTTAAAGGAGAATCAGGCAGCCTTGCAGAATGGTAAAGACAATCCCATTGAGTCAATATGGTGGTGTTTTTCTTCACCCCAAAAAGAGTCAAAGGATGTACTATTACCACTGCTGGGAGCTTAACAACAAAAGAGCTCAGCCGAGTAAATCAAGTGTGGCGTTTATTTTCTTTCCAGAAAAAGAGTGGCCATTTCTATCCGTAGCAGAGCAAGAAGTCGAGACGGCAGCGAGGCACGCACATCTCCGATCCCGTTCCTCACCTGGTTTGAACCAGTGGAGTAGGAGTAGATGAGCTCTGGAAACCTTTGGTGACCTACAGCGCCCTCTAATATCCCTCGCTACTGCTTCTCCTTTGTGTGAGGAAGAGAGTTCTCATCTAAAAGTCGATCCATCACTCATACAAGGACCACGTAATGTACTTTATTTTAACAGTGATCTTGATACCAAGCACTTAGCAAATCTGCAAAAGAGTCTCTAGCAATTAACATTACTTTATTATGTGTGATAAACTTCAGGTCCAATCATAGATGCTATCTGGCTTTTTGGATGAATTTCCATAATTTACCATACACAAGGCTGTTAAAAAAAACACTTTATTCAATATAGGCATACACAAACAAATCATATTTTTTATCTTTACTACACAGTTCAGCAAATACCTTATTATTTACATATATGTCTTAAAAATGATGGTGATGTAGGTGTGTTGTGACAGTACCCACTATTGCTCTTACTGTAGTATATAACACTGAGGATCGTTCATTTATCCACTCACTTTCTGTAAACCACTCAATCCTTACTATGGTTGTAGGTACCAATGGGTACAAGGCTGGGACTCACCCTTTGCACACACACTCACATCTACGGTCAATTTAGAATTAAGAATAATGATGAATTACACATTTTTCCATATAGGACGGATTAGCTGTGGACATGTGTAGTAGAAAATACAACAAATACTTTAATTCTTCCTACTTTTCCATTTCTCAGCCACCTGAACATCTTGACATTGTGACATTCTGAGTTTCTGGGCTTTGGAGACTTTTGGTTTTGTTACAAAATGCATGCAATCACATTACTTTTTTAATTATGAAGATACCAGTGTCAGGCTTCAGAAACATTATGACATCTTTAATGTGACCACCTCTAATGCAAAATATTTTCAGATTTCATCAGGTGAGATCTAAATGTAACAGCTTCAGAACAATTTTCTAAACTGCGTTACTAGAGTTTATAAAATATGTTATTACATTTGCTTTACCAGCCTGTTAGGATTTTGCACCCGAGTGGCTTAGAAATGCTTCAGGATAAAAATGAATCACGTTACAGTGATAACTGATGTACTCCTTCACATCCAACACATTCATGCATGCACTGTACACTTGAACTTATACAGACAGTACACCAAGGAGCTGTATGTGAGAATGCTAATGTCCTAATGTCTGATTGAATCCATGTAAAAAAAAAAAAAAACAGGTCACTGCCTGGAGAGTAAATTTTACTCACACATGGATTGATAAATTGACAATCCTATAAACATGAAAATCAATCTTTCAACAAATACTAAAGAACGTCTTAGAAACTACAGACCTTAAACATGGTAAAATGTTATGTTGAGGATTCCTCTATGGGGCTCACACACTGTATCTTTCATATTTCTTCTAAAACATCAACAAAAAAGTAGAGAAGATCAGAGTGTACTTTTAATGGATGGAAATTCTCGTGTTTCCTCTTTTCAAAAGCAGTCATTAGCCCGATTCATTAGCCTGCATTCTCTGCTAGCACAGTCAAGCTATTGCTCCCTAGCCTGCTAAAACATGTGATTTCCTTTCAGGGTCCTGAAGGAAAGCAACTTATCGAGGTCAGGCCTCTGATTTCTCACATTCTCCCAGCCTTTATTGCTCCGCATGCCACAGGGAACATGATTACTGTGGCATGATGAAGACAATATGTGACATCATGCATCAGGATGTGAGCTAACCTGCCTAGTTTTGTCCATAAGCACAGCTGCCAGGCATTTTAATTGCTGACTATCGAGGACTCCAGATGTGTAGATTTGTGACATTATTAATTAGCCTATTGAGCTGAAGGAGAACTGAATTATTGACATGTGTAGTTCCGTTATCTTTATTAAGAATTTACTAGTCTATGTCAACCAGAAACATCCCATTATTCCAGGATGGATGCCCATGCTTCACACTTCCAATGGGACTGAAAACACTATAACTGTAAAAGAACTGGTTCTTCCATTAGACAGTTTTTTTTTCCATTTGGAGTCAGATTATCCTTTTAGCAGGATGCTAAGATCTGAGTTCTTTCATTGATCTTGGAGCTCTTGTGGCTCTGTGTGCACTGGCTAGCAATGAATGGTCACTTATCCTCTTGATTAGCATTGATAGCCATCAAGCTAAGCTTATTGCATTAATTAGCCCTGGTCTCATGCAATGTGTGTGTATTTGTTCCTTTCATCTTTTAGGCCCTCTGCTGTGCCTTTTTCCAACCCATGGTCAGGACAGCTGATAAAAGTGAAATATACTGGCTTCATGAAAGTGAATACAGTGCTGTAAAACAAGCATATGATTTGTTCACATTTGATGTGTCACAATAAATTCAGATTAAAATACTGAATGTGAAACAAAGTGCACCTATATGGTGAATGGATTTGATAAAATGGACAACAAGTGTAGACACAATGTATGTGTACCAAAGTAGCTTGTTTGTGTACGTAACAGGCTAAAGAAATGCCAGAGGAGATGGGAAAGAATCGTATTGCCATATATGAGTTTAAAAAGGGCTTTAAAGCTCTGGGCCTCCAGTGAAACACTACTCCTCAAAGAGTATGGAAACAACCAACCAAGAGGAACAAATAACTGAAAATAGTTATAATAATTCCTTAGATGCTGTATAAGTGCAGTTTCTATGATCTGGAGCTCTGCATGGCGAGTATGAGCGCCAGTGATGACACAGTTACCCGTTAAGGCCAAGAGACGCAACTGTACTAGTCCTATTTAGGTAGGTCGGAGGGCCCACACTCTCCCCCCATCACTCATGGGCAGCTGTTAGCTGACATAAGACAACTAGCTGTCAGTGTTCTCCCTAAAGCGCATATCACCGTCAAATGAGGTTGAATTAACAGCTGTTTTAAAAGTTGTTGGTTTCACATAATTCAGAGGAAGCACATGCTCACCTTCCCCCTCCCAATGCTGGTGGTATCACGTGACTGGGGGAGTCCTAGCTAGAGGGTGGAATTCAATAAAACTGAATTGGTGTCAAAATTAGTAATAAAAAAAGCATCTTTATTGTAATTTTGTCATTTTTGGATCACAGAAGCTGTTTAAATGGAGCTTCACTTGACAGATATTTTATTCTCAGGTTTGGTGGAGGGCTACTTTACACTGTGACATATCATGTCATTTTGGCCTTATTAGATGGAGAAGGAAACTGATATTTTTTTAAAGTTCCACTCACAATGCAGTACACGTTCTGTCATGTTCACTACAGTCATTAGGAGGAATGAGACCGTGTTACTAGCCTGACACTATTGGGTCATTCCCTACCAATCTAGCCAGAATTCACAAGTTTTCCTATTTCATGTCACTGATTTTCTAAAACAACAACAAACACCAACAAGTACATACATGACACCTTACAAAATCCATTCCAAAGAGTTATTTGCTGGGTCTGTGAGTTAAATTTAATTATTTTATGATTTGTATGTGTACTTAAAGACCATTTCTTACATACAGTGAGTTGGGCTGAAATACGTACTGGGCTTTTGCAACATATATTCATGCAAACACATATTCATGCTCATGTTTTACAGTAGTTATACTGATGGCAATATTTTTTGGTCCGATTGAAGATGCTTTAATTTTCCTAAATTATATATTCACTAGTTTACAATGTCTCGCAACAAAATCTTGATTCTGTGTATTACTTTATATTTTAGTTTTATCACATCTAGAAGAACTGGATCCTGCATAGACCGATATTGCTAAATATAGCTTTGGACCTTTTTTAAATATTTTTACTATTTTAGTGGGTGGCATTGGATAAGATAGAGGACTTGGACACTTTTTAATTTCATTAAACCTTTATGGGAAACTGGTTTATTTTTCATAATAACTCCATAACTTTTTAATAGCTAATTTTATGTACTATTAATTTGTAATATTACATTTTTGTACACTTGCATTACGGGTGTCAGGTCCTGTGTCTGTTTCATTTTAATTTTAACACTGATGTGAATGTACAGGCTTTGATGTTCCACACATTTGTGGTATTTCCAAAATATGTAATTGTATATGATTTGGCCATCCAAATCATTCTCACGTTAGTAGACTTCCTATGGTAAAACAAATACAGCTCCAATACAGCTAAACAATCTATAAAATACATCCAATCTGACTTAACTGAGGAATCTAAACATATAAGCTCATCATTGACAGTGTTTAGTGTTCATTAATATAATGGCCACATTAGCAGCAAGGGAAGCATTTTAGATGCAATGGTTCCAACAGCTGCAAGCACATCTGTCCAACATATTCATATTTTTCACATCCCTCTCAGGGGACTCATACAAAAAACACAGCTATTTTGTATTTCCTTTCCAGCTGACAATATTAAGCCCTGTTTTGCCATTTATCATTTGGAAGGGTTTGCTGTTCAGCCTGGTTAAGGCACCGATGTCTTAATGGCCGCCTGTACAAATGCAGGAATTGAAACAATTTTCTCCACTTGACTGCCCCATCGCCGCCTCAATCCTCACATTTGGCATTCATTGATTCCATGTCCACAAACTTCCACGAGACACTGACCCAATGTGACAATCTTAATACCAATGACTCATTAACCATTGGTGGGGGGTTGGGGGGTGGGATCCTGAGCATCCGAATAAGCCATCTCAGAGAAACAATCTCATGCATGTGTTTGAGTGGTAATAAGTAGCCATGTCACGTGTGTTTTTCTGTGTTTTTCAATTCATGCACTAGAGACTGAGCCTATTTACTGATCCCCAGAGTAACATAAAAAAATACATGGTAAAGGTATGAGAGTTTTGCAAATGAGCCCGCTGAATGTCTTAGCATGATAGAATTGCAACTCTGTGTTTCCCGTACAGTTAAATATGACAACATGGGCTCACATGCCACCCAACATGAATGAGATAGGGAGCATATGTGCATGATTCCATTTTGCCACTTTAGTGTAAGAAAACCAGCAAAGCTCCCTATTATGAATTCATGCAGACATACAAAAGCATTGTTCTAAAGCATTATTTGGGCTAGGGCTGCACAAAAAAATATCAGTATATGGCTACATATTGGGATTGTGAGGCTCTTCTATATAAAGGTCCCCTGCGATCACTTTTTATAACTGACAAGGCTCAAAAAACAAAAACAACATATTTTGGGGTGGCTGGTGGCCTATTGGTTTGGGAGTTGCCCCTGCAATCAGAAGGTTGGTGGCTTGAATCCCAAGAGCAAGGTACAATCCCCCAAAGTGCACCCAGGAGCCCCCCATTGGTGGCAGCCCACTATTTCACTTGGTGAATGGGTTAAATGCAGAGAAAATTTTCAGATTGTATATACTGTGTCCTGTGCTGTGCTATTTTCCCGCATGACCATAAGGGGCCACTTTATTTTACATATATCTCCAACAGTTTAGCACCACATACTGTATTCACACTTATAAGTTATAAGATAAGATATGCCTTTATTTTTCGGTCAAATGGGAAATGTGCATTTGCATATAAGGATTGTTTACATCCTGTGCCATAAGCTGAATAGAGATAATTTACATATAATGGTCTTAAGGGCACAATAACAAAAACAGCCTGTTTAATTGGATAAACAGAGGCAGGAAATGAAGAATGTAAGAATGAATTGTAATGAATTATTCTTATGAATTATTATTGAGATACAAACTCACACAAACTTTGAATGAATGAATTGGAAGGAAATTTAAAATATGGTTGATATGATGTCACCCTGTCAAAAACACTGATTAGTTAGTCATTCATTTACATATTGCAAACCCACTGCAACTTGACAATTTTGAAGAGTAATATCACATAACAATATACATAAACAAACAATATTTCACATATTTTACTTCTTCAAGCCTTAACACTCAAAAGCAGATCCCTGCAAAACGTCTAGCAAAACGTTCGTTCGAGGACATAAAACAATCCCAACATTTGAAAAATATGATAATACTACACTTGTCCCGCATGTGTTTCATGATCCTGCATAAGCATAACAATACCTTTTGTTTCAAAGGGTCTACCACCTGACCTGAAAGACTGTATTACCACAAGACCATGTGCAAAAACACACCAACCATATTGTCCTGTTTCATTGAGCACTGCAAAATTGTTCCACATATGCCACCAATAAGGAGGGGTTAAAAAAAAATGCAAAAGCTAGTGCACTTGTAAAACAAGGAGCACTGAGCACACTGGCATTAAAGCAAAAAACTTGGAAAATGGGGTGATGGAAGCTTTAGTGGGTTGGGAGAGGCATGGCGGGAGGATAAGGTGTGAGCCATATGAAGTTAAAAGGCTATTTATATTCTCTTAGCTCTGAGAGCCTGGCACACCCTAGAGTGCTCAAAAGAAGAAAAGAGAGTGTAAGAGCAAACAGAGAAATGCTTTCCTGCCATTAGCCAGCTGCAGGGAAACTACAAAGTGAGAGAAGCTGAAGGATAAAGATTTCCTAAATAATTAAGAATGGTCCCCAGTACATGTTCTCTAATGTAGTACAAACAGGACATAAAAAGCCAATTTAAGGGGCACTGTCCACATCTTTATGTTCCCCTAGCTAACATGAGAGACAAAATACTGCGGTTGATTTCACAAAGAGTGATATTAAGAAAAAAAGAATAGCTAATACTCTGTGAAGGAGGTGCTAAGACATGCTTCAGAGTTCATTCTCGAACTCAAGGCACATATCGGGTCAATACATGAAGTCATACAACACACAACTACTCATCTGATAGTTTCGTATGTCCATGGGCGTCGTTGCCATTCAACCAGAGGGGGACGTGTCCCAATCACATTTCATAATTATACATTTGGATCCCCCCCCACATTTAACATAACTAATTAGTTCACCAGCGCTGTTGAATCTTGAATCTTTCACGAAATCATCCACTCCACTAAATCGATAGCAGAATACACACCACTGGAAATGCGAGCAGCCTGTCTGTGCACTGACCATTCACTTCACTTGCATGCGGTGAGTTGCAGGAAAACCTGGAGCGGATTTCCAGTAGTGTGTGTTCTTCTATTGATTAAGTGGAGTGGACTATTTTGTAAAAGATTCAAGATTCAACAGGAGTTTCCAAACACCCCCACCCCCTAAAAGGACGAGACTTGCACGCACAAAGCAACCCCGCCACAACCAAACCTCGCCCGCGTCAAAACACTACCCCCACCCCAAACCCCGCCCCCACACGCCCCCCCTCACATCAAATACTCTTCCGATGCCCCTGCTTATAGCCAAACATAAACTAGCATATAAATGTATTAAATAAAAAGTTAGTCATCCACTTACAAACATGTATCAAATAGAGTGTTTCAATGAAAGAATGAGGCAAACCTTGTTAAAACCTTGTTTATATTTGTCTGAATAATGTGTCATTTTTGCTGTTGTGGGACATGTGCCTCTTTCAGACCTATCCCACTGTGTGAAATGCATTTACCATAGGTCAGTTGAGAGACTGACATTTGTAAACGCTCTGCTCCTGCCTTGCCTTCAGACAGAATGTTTGATTCTGAATGTGTATAAAATTGTGGCCTGTCTACATCCCTGTGTAGACCTTTACCTTTGTTTTGTGAAAGTATTTATGTGAGTGACTGTTCATACAGAAATCCCTACTTGTATGTACTTTGTAGATTGTGGTTTCTAAATAAATCAAAATTGTATCCAAACGTGTACCCTGCCCCAGTCTTAAGTCCTTAAGCTCGAGTTCTTTTTCATTACTAAACTCTCAGTTGTAGATTATTTCATCCCTAGAAAATAATCTGTCCTTAGTCTCAGACCCAGGTCTGAGCCTCTTCCTGGCAACTGGGCAAAGGCCACCACAGAGTTTTTCCAATTCAGCAGACCTGCCTTGAAAAGAGCTGCCGTTTTGAGATTGTTGCATGGGATACAGGAGTTACAGCTGAATCACCATGAAAATCTGAAAATTGCGGGGGTTCCCTTTTACGATCACCCACGATTGGGAAAAAACACAAATTTGTGATGTGCTAAAAGCAATGTCTATAAATGCCTATTTTCATAGTCCAATTTCCATTTTAAACTCAGCTTAAAGGAGACATATTATGCAAAACTTGCCTTTTGCATCCTTATTTATCTTAATTTTGGTCTCTACTGCTCCATTAAGTAAACTGCGAGTCAACTGAAAGATCTTGGTGTCAGGAATCATATGTTTCTATGAGCCATTTAGACCGCTCCCTTATCCTGATGTCAGGATGAGGAAATTTGCTTAGAGCCACCCCTCATCTGTCAAGCCCCCACGCATGAATTGTGTTGTTGGCTGCAAAGAATGACACAAATCCCTACATTTACTTTCTACTTTCAAAACTCTCAACAAGTATTTCACCATCCCAAGACGTGTGTTTGTATATTGCTGCTTCGCGTTCTCTCGACAGTACTAAAAATGTATAGTTATATTTTCATTTACAGCTGAAATTACATTCATATTTAATTTACAAAATTTTAGTTTCTAAATAATTTATTACTAAAATGCATGAAAAATTATATGATGCCACACCAAAAAAAATAAAAGTGCAGACGATATTTGCAGTTTCTGCCACCATTTTGTGGGGGGCTGCTGTATTTGATTTTGTCTCATTTTAAATGTTTAATTTCTTTCTCTTTGTTTATATATCTATATTATGTGTCATTTTTTATGTCAGTCATGGGATGCTTAACATTCGTCTCCTTCTCTTTCAGCCCATTGCATGAAACGCATAAACCACTGGACCATTGGGAGGCTCACTTTGTAATTGCAATACTCCTGCCCCGCTCTCCGAGATTTGTTTGATATTGGACTTTGCATGTGTATATGAAGCCCTTTGCTGTGTGAAAGTTTGTTATGTGTGCTGATTGTGCAAGTGTTTAGGAGACCACCATGTCTGCAGTGGATTGCAAGTTGTCATTAGCCTTCATCTGAGCTTCATTGAGCCACCATCCACACTCAGCACCTGTTATTTGGGCTATAGCTGAGACAGGATCTAGCACAAGCCTCTGCAATGTGACCCACAGACGTCTGCATTCACAACCTACACTTTTCTCCAAGTCACACAGTAAATAAAGGTAACTATGGAATCACTATGATGTGACAAACACAATGAAAAACAAATGATCTTACACAAATAAGGATCTCACTCAAAAGATAACATCCTATTTGTACAACTGTCATATTCCGTCTGGTTCTCAATGTAACTTTGCTTTATGGCTTTATTTATGTCTCCATCAAAAAGCTTCCTTCTTTTTTTACATTTGGCAGTTTTCTAGTCAATGCCATCTGGCGTTTTCCCCCTAGTATACACTGCAGACTTGCTCGTCTTGTCTTGGCAGTCAGAACTCAAAACTCTACATATTCGTGCCATACTGTACGTCTCGTAGCGTTGAATCGTCTTGCCAACTGGGAAGTGAATCATGGTTTTGCCATTGTGAAATGCAGGCAGGCTCCCATGAACAGCTTCCTTCTGCCCTTCAAAAGCATCGGCACTGAAGTACAACAGTGTTCCTCAAAGCCGTACAGAGAACTGAGGCCTCTTTGTACCCACTCTTCCAAGGAGTGGAGAGCAAAGCAGAATAAAAGATGGTGATTCTAAAGCAAATAAAAACACTACACAGTGCGCTCACTTATATAAACAGCAGCCTTGACACAATTGCCTATAGCAGGGGTCACTAGCCTCATCCATTTCATTTTCACACCTGAAATTGTTTGATGCCTGAGCCCGTTTATTTAAATAAACAGAGTTTATTAAGCCTGTCACAACCTTTACATCATTGCTTAATAACTATGATTATTGTACAATTCTTTTTGTCAATAACTGTCACCTAAAATTTCTGTAACATCTTAGGATCACGTATCGTGAACCCTGGGCAAAGGTGATAAAGCCATTGTCCTAAGTGGGATATGGGAAAAGACTTTGGAGGTGGAGATGTAAAAGCGCTGCGTTAGCCATCTTAGAAGCTGTTAGCTCTAAGGCAGGTACCAAAGTCAGGAAAGATGACAACAAAGAGGTAGGAGAGATTGTGGGCAAGAGCGACTGATGGGGAATAAGGGAGAGAGAGAAAGATAGTGTGTGCTGTAGGGGCTTTGTTAAAGTGATGCTGGGGTTGGGGGTGGTTTAATGCATATTGGTCACATGACACAGCACAACTCTCAACTCCCTCAAGAGCTCTACTTAAAACTCATTAGAGGGATATGGGTGGCAAAGGCCTGGCGCTCGCAGGCATATCAAATGGCAATACAGCGCATTCATTACAAAAGGTTGCCTCATTACGAGCAAGAAAATGCAGCGCAATGACACTGTGGTTAATGAGTATTTTTCTTCCTGCTGATGGGGCGCATTGCTCAGGGAGAGGCGGTTCTCTCGCTGTAGTCAAGCTTTGAGTTCCAGTTGCATAATCACAGCTGCAGCAGATGTGTCACATTCACAGTACAGTAGGCTTCCTCCATCATGGATTAGGGCCGTTCTCGTCCTTGTAAGAAGATTGGGTATCACATTATGTGAAAAAACAATCCGGTTGGTTGTGCTGGTCGTCCAGAGAGGTTTTTATGGCTATAATTAGACCTTGGAACGTTCATCAACGGGTGTTATAAAATACGCGTCGGCAGGTTTCCACAACCCTTTCACTTTTTTTGTATCCCGCAACATTTTCCTCCTCTCTATATTCTCTCTCTCTTTCATGCCAGTTTTGAATCTGACCTGCTGGTGTCATACATCCAGGTTGTTGACAGGATTCAGCCCCAAGGTTCAGGGTGCCTATTTTTGTGATGAAATCAGGCAATACAAAATAAGAGTGAATGGATACAGAGCAGGTTAGTGCAACCAAATGGGCCCTTTTATTTTTTTCTGCCCAAAAAATATATTTTTTTTATTAAAATCAACACATTATGCATGAGAAGGATTAAACTGGTGATGGGTAACATCTGGTTACATCTGGCAACAGGCCATCAGGACTGCGTTGCTTGAGCACAGCACATTACAGGAAGCTTATCCTGACTAAAAACGTTTGGAATGTGGTATAAAAGCACTGCTTCAAAATTCCATTTGTTAAAGCAGAAATTTAAATGTGGAATTATTCGATTTTATATTATTTCATTTTAAATGTTAATTAGTGATGATTTAATGATGGCTATTACTGGCTTGGGTCAGTTACAGACTGACATTTCTTGAGACCTTGAAACTGGGGTTGAGATGGGCTATGTTCAAACCAAAATGTTTTACCCAATTAAAGCTATCTACTTCATGTGTGCTGTCGGCCAGTGGGACAGTGGGATGCAGGAAATGGATAGGAGGTTTGGTGTGTCGGATCAAATACGTGGAACTGAGAAAGAATGCTGATGCCAAATCTGTTATGCCTCTCAGCTCAGTCTAGAAAACAGAGTGAGACCAGCTTTTAGACTAATTGGAGTCTGCAGAGAATCCATTACAACTTGGAGAGGCATCGCGGCGGCTGCCTACACGTTCCCTTACACACATACACACAGATTCCGCTGCTACCATTTTATCTTCTGTTCAGAGAGCGCTAATTAAGAGTTTCCAGGCATGAATACAAGCCCCATCCTCCATGCGATTCTTTCTCGCATTCCCTCACATAACTAGCTGTTGGATCAGCTCTGAGAGCCTTTTATCACTATAGTTATGAAAGAGATTTTATTCGTATTGTTATAAAGACAAAGCTCCCCCATTTAATTGCCATGATCTAGAGTTCTTCTTGCTGCAGTTTAAACTTTCCCCTTTAGCAGTCAATAATCGCACAGCAGTGCTCTGACTCGGGACGCCTCCCTGAGCAGGCCCTGTGAATGTCAGTCTATCACACTTTTGCCTTCTTTTCCACTTTGGCACTTAGTAGAAGAAAGAGGCCCTGGGCCAATCCCTGGATCACGGGTTACGGTCCAACAAACGTGCCAAACATTTATTGAGCTGACTAGGAGCAGTGTTAAAATTGACCCATATTTGCATTTGATTTTAGATTCTGAGGGCAAAATTCAGTTTTATTTTTGATAGTTTAGGTTCAAACATCTTACTCTACTTACAGAAATATAATTTTATATAATTCGCGGCTCAGAAAAATACAAATTTCACAAAGAAAGGAATAAGAATCAGCATGTCCTACAAAAAAGACATGCTACTGAGCTGATTCAAAACATAATAGGCTCCACATATCCAAATATAATATGTTAACTGGAAGGTCACAATTGCATCATTAAAATATGAGCATATATCTTCGCTGAGGCCAGCAGCATCAGCTACAATCAAGCCAAGACGTCTGGATATTTTCCATTAAGGACTGCAGTATTAGAGTTTGTATTAAATTAGTGACCCCCTCAGAAGAAACTAAATCTGCACTAGCATGTAGTATTCCATTTTTCATTCATTCATTTAGGGAATGCACATTTGATCAGTACAGTAAATTCTTAACTTATCGTGGGGGTTAAGTTCCAAGAGTACCAACACTGAAAATCTATGATGTGATGTGGTTTTAAAAAAAGCCAATTTTGAATAGTATAAAATATGCCCCCAAATATGCTCCTAAAACACTCATTTCATTTTACCCTAAAGGAAAATGTAAAAATAAACCCATATTCATACTTTACAGTTTACATTGAACTCACGCAGTGTTAGAATGTAAAATACCAATGTTACCCCTGTACAGACTGTACTGTAATTCATGCATGTGCATTTTCTTTGGTATGCACTGTCATTTTATTTGGTATCAGCAGGTAAATACGATTAGAAACTCATTTATTTAACAGTAATAAAAATACAGGGCTTTAAGAAGACCATAACGAAAAACACGAGATCACTCAAGACATACTACGGAGGAAATTCTGGGCTGCAGCTGTGTTAAAGTGCAGCAGCCAATCAGCAGCAAGAAGAAACAATGTTTTTTTGGATTGGCTACTTTCTAACCTCCTGCCTCTGAGCACAGCGGTATTTCACCATCCCAAGATGCACTTTCTTTGTGTTCTCTGGACAGTATCAAAACATTTAGAGTTATCTTTTATATAGAAATGTAGCTGAATTTACATTCAAATTTCCGTTACCAAATTAGTACAATTATACTTTTCTTCATAATTTTGCACTATATCGCATGAAAAGGGATTTAAAAACTACTGATCCACACGAAAAGATAGATAGATTCTATCGTACCTCTAAAGAAATGTTCCACAAAATGCATCTCCAAGTAAAACAAGCAAAATTGAGCATCCCATACCAAGTCCAGGAGGCACCTCTGGGCATGGAAGAATGGGTTTAGGCGTAGGGTGTGTGCGGTTGCCCTCAGACTTGGCGGTGGGTGAGAGCTGGTCGGCCGCCGGCAGGTAGCTAGCGAAGGTGGTGTTGGGTCTCCCACTAGAGTAGTTGTAGTAATAGTGGTGGGGGCCTCGGGAGGCGTTGGCGCCACGGCCATTGTTGAAGCGGCTGAAAATGTCAAAGCGCTGGCTATAAACGTCAAAGTAAAGGATCATCATGATTAGGAAGTGCACCAGGCACAGTAGCAGCACCGCCTTGCAAATCCGCTCCAGGGTCCGGCCCAACATCAGCCGGCTCATGGTCAAGGCCACGCGGCTCCCGCCGCAAAGGGCATCCGGTCAGCACCCCCTCCTCGCCTCGCCCTGCCACACCTCTCCTCTGACTGCTCCTAGACAGCAACCTGAAGAATCTCCTGTGGAAGACACAAAGTTGGGAATAAATATTATATCATGTGTTTGTTTAATACAGTTTGCTGTACTGAAGATAATAGGTGCCAGAATCTTCTCTGACACAGGAGCTGGAAGTCTGTCACTGCTACTGACATGGCAAATTTGGCCAAGAACAAAATCAATAAGCCCAGGCCATAATGTCATTACCCCACCTCCCCATTTAAAAATATATCTGATCCAAACAGTAGCATAAGGCAAAAAAAAAAACTTATTTACTTAGGCTATACATTTTGCAACATCTTTAATTTTGCATATTATTTACTCAGTGGAGAGTCTAGTTTACATGTGTCTTGAAAAGAGGGTACTCTGCACTTAGTATTCCAAGGAATTCTAGCGTGGGTTTACCATTGTCTTCAAAAATCTACACAATATGGTTACCTGTCCTTTGAGGCACAATACAAGTGCTACAATTATATCAACATTATATCAACAGAGATTTCAAAGGACACTAGACATTAAGGTGCCAAGAGTGGCATGGCAAGACATTGGCCTCAATTTGTCCCCAGCCAGGCAAAAATTGGGAAAGGTCATAAAAATATCAGTGAAGGGGCACAGAATCCACACACAAGTGACAACAGATCTTCATGAATTTAGTAGAATTTAGTAGAAGAAAATAAACTGAAGGGTGAAAACCATAGGAAGAGATTAGCAAAAAAAATTTAAAAAATCACTGCATTTAGAACATATCTTCTTGTGAAGCATGGTGGCAGGAGAAAATGATGTGATCATTGAGAAACTAATGACTTCCAGACTGTATCTTAAAAATCTATAGTTGAATATCAGGCCATCTGACATCTAAAATGAAAGCTGTTGTCATGGCAACCTTTGTAAAGCCCAAGACAAGACACTGTCCAAGTGGAGACTGAGTATTAAAAAAAAACACCAAGGACAAAGAGGTTCGGGTCCAAGTCAAGGGCAAGTCTAAATAAAAGAAAGTTAAATCTGAGACATAAAAAAAATGTAGAAAAAGAATTACATTCTGAAAATTTAATTTAGGTCATATTATTGTCTTTGAGGAGATCCTGTGAGTTTGGACCCTGGTGCATTAGGGTGACGAATACTGCAGTTAATAATTTCATTCGATCTTCTAACACAGTGTTACATCACAGATATCTCGTAATACACTCGATGTCTGTGTGCGTCCTATATACTTGTCTGTCTCCCAGTGGTGGATAAACAGCAGCAAGGTAACTTGTAATTCCTGGATTCTCGCCAGCTCTCTCATGTAATTCATTGATTTTTTTAAAAACTGACATAGGTTACAGCAGACTTTCATAACATCAACATTTCCTTGGGCTGTCAGTTCAACGAGACCCATTTACCATGTAGCTCCTCACATGAATTATTGCACATCTGTACTCCACAGGAAATAAAATGACTAACGTCTTTCTCTCTGATTCACATCGTCCTCACATACAGTATGTATATATATATATATATATATATATATATATAAATAAAACAAGCTCCAAAAAACCTGTTCAGAAACCAAGTTTGCCACAAACAGGTGTGCTTTTGCCCAAAATTGGTAAGGAAATGACTTTCGGTAGGCTCCATAGAGTCTGCGTGAGGATCAACCAGAGCAGCCATCGAAGCCTCACCACAAGCAATTTCAGTGTTGATGGGTTTTTCCAATGAAGCACATGATACAAAGGACAGAGAAAGAGTAGGTGAGCAAACGAATAAACAGGCGGAAGACCTGACCTCCCAGGCTTGGAGCCAATTTCTCTCCCTCCCCTCATCTCTCTTGGCATGATCATGGGAGGAAACATCCCCGGGAAAGTCTCCTGATTTCACACTTGGCCGCTCAGTGAGAGCTCCCTTGGGGGGAAGGGTGGAGAGCACCGGCCTGGCTACTCTGTGACTCTCCCACAGCCTGACCGCATGTGGGTATGGTAGTTGGAAAACATGCTGAGGCATCATTGCGATCACTGGCTGTCAGATGATACCCACCCCCTATAGTCCCACCATTTCTTCTTCTCTCTGGGTATACAAAACCACTGTGTGGCACAGTGTAGCTGCACAAGCTTTCCTGACCTTCTTTAACCTGATCCAATAATGAATCATAGACACAGTCAGAAGAGGTAGGAAAGGATATGCAGCATTGCAGAATTAAGAATCTCTGGCCAATTGTTAGAAAACGGTATAGAGTTCTCATGATGCACAAAAATGAACGCCAAACTTTCTCCTGTGATCAATCCAAGCTGTTTAAAATGCAGAAAATCAGGCAGCATGCAATGTTCTCGGGTGGTGAGCCAGAGTGGGTGGATGCAGAGGCACAGATACAGCCCTCCAACTTAGAGCAGCCTGTCCAAACTAATGCCCGAGGGCAAAATGTGTCCCGTCAGGACTTTCTTGTTTGGCGTGCATCTGGTATTATTATGACTGGAATTTTATTCAGCCAGTCCATCTTGACCAAACTTCACACTGATTTTGTTGTTACTTCATGGCCTCCGGCTCAACTTTTGGCCCAGCTGGGTTAAAACTTTTGGATACTCTGTCCAGAACATCAATACAACACAACTTCATAACACAGGGCCTGACTACAAGGTAAAAAAATAATAAAAAATCACACTCAAAACAAAGTTTCCCTGGCAGTCCTAGCAGTCACGAAGCAGTTTTTCCTCAAGTTGTCCTTAACTATCCGCATCGGACAGGACATGCAAAAGAGGCTAGGAGAAGGAAAGAGAACTGTCTCAAAGAGCATTTTGTATGTTCCAGTCCCAGTACTAATCCTGGTGAAATATTCATCAGAGCTGCAAGGACCTTGTGGAAAAAGGCCGCTGGCAAGAGCTTGAGCAAAAAAGAAAAAATGTTGGTTCTCCTTGCTATTATTACCACACAGAGAGCACCATTTCCCTAAAGTTTAAGAATTGGGCTGCAGAGCACTCCATCAAGGTGCAAACAACCTTGATCTTTTAGTATACAGGGCTAATTTTGACCTTATGCATCCTAAAATAAGCTTTTCAATTGAGAGTCATGCCATCATTCAATGACTCTGATGCTGCAAGTTGTAGTAACAAGTGCTTTTTCATGGAACTGTATCCCCAAATCAAAAATTCTCTTGGATGAATGTGAAGCATGAAAAGCATGAGCATGCCAGAGAAGGCGACAGCAGTAATTAGCCTGTTTCATGACATTTTCACAAATATGCACTGAACGATAACCAAATACTATTAGAAAGATCACTGCTGATTTATTAAACATGTAAATCAACAGTAATCTTTCTAATAGTACGAGATCATTCACGGTTAATAGTTCGAGAGATCGTGAAATGGCACCAAGTCAACCACGGATGTACCCGCAGTACCCGGGCCCAGAAATAGCAGCTCAAATTATGAATATTTTACGTGGAACCTATGTCATAAACTAATGGATGCGAAGAAAAGAGGGTTTCACATTTATGGAGGCAAGTCCGCCAAATGAACTGGCAACACAACCAGCACAGTATGTTCAAATTTTAATAACACACAGACTTTGCGGTGGAGCTGTCGCGATCCATTATTAATTGAAACTTAAATCCAGCATTCACTTAATCTCCAAACTGGTTGCCCTTTGGAACAGACATCTGTCAAAAATGCAGCTAGCCTAGTTGATGGAAAGCCACAAGACAAAGTCAGGTATGTTAAAACATTTGAAGCTTTATTACTATTATTACTGTGTGCAGGGAAATAAAGAGTAAATGCCACAACTGGGAAAAAAACAAACAAACACATGCACAGGACTAAAACTTCATACGTAAAACTGAAGGGGGGCGGGTAGTTGCACTGATTAGTCTTTGTGGTCTTATCAAATAACAGCATTCATAACCTAATTAAGTTAGATTATGCACAAATTAGGTGAAATTTAGATGTCTTAGTGTGCAGAGAAACATCTGGCTGAACAGGAGGCTCATCTAGAGCTGCAGAAACCACAGATGGATTGGGATGAAATGTATCGCACCAAGTCAAGTCAAATTTATTGTAGTGCATTTTTTTGCTACCAATGTTGTCACAAAGCAGGTTTACAGAATGCAAACTAATGTAAATGCAAATCTGAGCCCATAGTGAGCAAGCTAAAGGCAAAAGAAAACCTGCTTAAAACCGGAGGAAGAAACCTTGGGAGAGACCAAGGTTTAAAAAGGGGAACCTATCCTCCTCTGTTCAACCCTGGAGAGTGACGGAGAATAAAAGTAGATGACTAACAATAAAATCAGAAGTACAGATTTCATTACTGATGATCAGTAGAGTCTGTAGTTAGCAATAGTTACTATCTGTAGCTTTTTATTGTACATAAAAATCAGACTTTCATGTCTGATCAGGCCTTAAGAATCTTGATCACAATTCAAAGCAAATTAATATGATTCTCACTTACTCAATAACTCTGCATGTCTATATTCATGGTAAGCTTAAGATCCTCATTAAAGGAAACATGATCAGTAAACTGAAGTTTCAAACTGCATCACTAATGCATCCTACTCTCTCTTCAGAGAGACTCTCTCTTGCCGTCTTTGAAAGATGTCAATGATGGCTGCAAAAACGTTTGCAAGTGAAATCAAATTACGTGTATTCATTCTCCTCATGAGACCTTTATTTTCTGAAATAAGGAAAAAAGGTGAAAGAACTAAACCCAAATAAAAAAAAACTTCTAGACTGATGAAGAAGCTCCCAGCACTGTATTTACTTCCTGCAGAGAACGAGGAGAGCCTTCGCCCCCTCAACAGTTCTAGAGGGACTACAGAGAGCATTCTTTGTAACTACATCCTGGCATGGTATGGAAATTGTGCTACATCAGATCGCAGGACCCTAAAGAGGATAATAAGGACTGCTGAGACTCTGTAGGGTCTCTCATACCTCTGCTGCCAGCATTTACACCCCGACCATAGTGAAGGTCCTCACATCCCCCTCCCCCCCCCCTCCCCTTTTCTTCCTTCCATCTGGCAGAAGGTTTCACAGCATCCAGGCTTTCACTACAAGGATGGGAAACGGTTTCTTCCCACAGGCCATCAAACTCAGAACTAAACAACTACTTGTATATCACACAGGCACTAAATTGGACTGTTTTACTTTGCAAGATATTTTCACAGTAAACACAAAAGTGCTTTAATATCTAGGTGCATCTAATCTGGGGGACAGGTGGCTAAAGAAACCACATTTAAATGTGGTCATGTAACATTTTCACAATGTATTTGGAGATTATTTTATTAGAGAGCTGGTAAGGCAGGAATCAAGACACCTTTAACATAAAAAAGCAAAACTCAAACTGAATCCTAAGTGATTAAATGTGTATACTGTTATGGTCCTAAAATAGGCATTTACTATTATCCTGGCAAACATGATAGACATAAATGTCAGATTCACTCAAAACGGAATAAGAACACGCATTAAACAGCCAACATGCACACACACACAGGGCACATTTTACTCCTGATTTTATAAACCTGGAACATTAAGCTACCTAACACTTCGCACTTTCCTATGGAATATTGAAGCTCCACAATACATATTATATTCCACAGAAAAATGCTGAGAGCAAAAAGATTTGGGTAACGAACCCCCCCTCATCTCAGCAGCCTGCCCGTCAATCTTGGAGCAGAGATAATTCGGCAGATTATTCATATCGTTGCGGGGATTCTTCTCTGCTCATTTTTATTTTATGTGTGGAACATTTTCTCGATTCCGAATTCAGGGCTCCCAGAAGGCTGTATGTATACTGGAGGCATTTCCCTCTCTGGTCTCACTCTAGGGCTAAAAAGACCCACAGCCCATCCCTCCTGCCCTCATACAAAATACATGAAAACAGGCTGAGTCTGACAGCGGGCTTCTTCAGCACAGGCTGGAGAATCAGGAGAAAGTCTCAGGTTTCTCAGGCCATCTGCTCTGACTTTCAAACACCTTCTTAGCTCCAATCCATTGCATTTGACTTTGCAAAGCTGGCACATAGCTGAGAGAAAATGTTGTTATCTCGATACCTACCGTCTTCACTACACATGATCCACATCATGAAACCACGAGGTTTTCCAATTAAAAAAATGAAAGCAAAACAGCAGCACTTTTGAAAAACACTAAAAAACAATAATATGTCACCCATGTTGCCATGCTGTGTAGGGTCTGTAGTTACTATACACTGGTTAATGTTGTTAAAGGCTTGCTCTAATTGAATAAATTTTGTGTTTATTATATTTGCAGAGATTCAGTATCACCATGACTTCAAAATGGACACTCGAGTAAGCATGATTTTTGAGTTTTTGTGTTGAAGTATATGATATTATTTTAAATAGTCAATAAATGTTTAATGAAATTGTGGTATTCTCTGCAAATAACTGAATGTTCTTAATTTACGTTTTCCCCCTGAATCAGTCGTGCTAAATATTAATTTACTGTAACAATTTAACAGCACGGAGCTGTAGAAAACATTTTCTTTCAAATTAACATATTCTAATGGGATTGCTTCCATCTAATACTGTGATTTCAATGGAATTCTTTTCTCTAGCTTGTACATTCACAGCTCCAGGCTTTAAAATATAGTGTCCCAAGTTGTTCCAGCTTTGCCTTATAAGGTTAAAACGTCTTAAATGACACTTAATAATGCTGAACAACACTTGTTGAATAATGCTGTAGCATATTAAAATTGGAGATCTTGCAATTGCACTCCTTTGACCTGCATTTTCGATATTAAAACGATTTGTCTTTCAGCTGTAATGTAAAGCAACCTCAGCCACCAAAGCACACTGAGAGAAAAAAAATAATTAAGACTAAAGCCCTCATCCAATCAAACCCTGACGCCCCCAAAGCAAGAGCCTCTTCAGAGGGCCCATCACCTAGCCATCTCAAACATATTTGCCACGCTCATATCAGTGATGCCACCAGCTCCATTATATGCTTGGTCAGGGGTGTAAAAATTAATGAGGATGGCTGATTTGATTTCCCTGTGACGCTTTTTTCAGATGCCCCTCGGTTCATTACAGAGCATGGTTCCAGACTTATCACCGGAATCAGGGTTACGTCTCAGGTTGCAATTAACCATGCCAGGTTAAAGAGGCATGTGACATAAAGCACTAACTTACTAAAATAAGAAACATAATTACTATCCAAGCCAAAATATCTATAAGGGTAGCAAAGAAAGCAGAATCATGTACAGTAATTTAACTGTTAACAAAAAGTAAAATTAACATGTCAATAAGTAACCTCCACTGGTAACTGTGCCAGTACTGTGTGTGTGTGTGTGTGTGTGTGTGTGTGTGTGTGTGTGTGTGTGTGTGTGTGTGTGTGTGTGTGTGTG
>JBBMFX010000011.1:14884131-14895184 GCA_037832545.1 Rhabdalestes septentrionalis | reverse complement strand
GGGTTCCGCCACTTTTTTCTGCTTTCCGGTACTTACTGAAACTGATCCGACGCAGCGACAGTGGCCCGAGAATATGTCGGAAAATTAGAGTTCCTGCACCTACTTTTTCCCACTTCAATCACTGCATATATCTCATAGCTTATGTTTGTCTGGATGAGGAGTTGGAACAGGGATTCTCATTTACACTAATTGAACATTTTCATCTCTGCTGCCTCCTACTAATTCTGCCTCTTTTGAATACGATGCTGTCCTGGTCTCAGAGCATGTGTAACTTCTGGGCAAATTTGTGGATGGACTAGACACACTACTGTCTGCCATCCCTGATGATGACTGTCCATTACTCATCCTAGGTGATCTGAATATTCACCCTAGCTCAAGTGACTTTATGTCCCAGATCCACTCTTCTGACCTCAATCTAGTTTGCAGTCCTCCAATCCACAAACCTGGCACAGCACTTGACATCATCATTGCAAGGAACTGATGGTCACTGATGCCAAAGCAGCATCCTACAGCAACAAAATTGATTGCGCTACAGACACTCAAAGCCTATTCCCTACCTTCAAAACATTGCTCTCACCTCATCTACCTCCACCTGACCACTTACACTGAAACGTTGGGGGCTATCAGTAGCCAATTCTGTGATTCTTACATTGCCAGCCTGTGTCACATTATACCTACTTGGGTTGAAAAGGTATCAGTGAACTACGAACTAACTCCCGACTTCTTTTTATCCCAATACATGTCCACTTGAGCCTATCATTACAGGTCTTCTCTAGGTTTAATGCTTCAGTATACCAAAACATTTTCGACAATGGCACACTTCCAACCTAGCAGACAGTTTGGGGAAGGCCCTTGTCTATTCCAGCTCGACTGTGCCCCAGTGCACAGAGCAAGCTCCATAAAGACATGGCTGGACGTCTTTTTGTGGAAGAACTTGGCTTCAACACCATCGGGATGAAGGGGAATGGAGATTGTGAGCCAGACCTTCTCAGTCAACAGGAGTGCCTGACCTCATGAATGGTCTATAGAATGAATGGACAAAAAATCCCAGAGAAACACTCTAAAATCTTGAAGAAACTCTTCCAGGAAGAGTGGAGGCTGTTACAGCTGTGACAGGGGAGACCAAACACTATGAAGTCTATATATTTAAATACAAAGTCCCTGTTGGTGTAATGATCAAGCATATGGTCTTCTGAGGTCTACCTGGTCTTCTGAGGTACCTTTAATGAACGCATGAGAGAACAACTTCCTGATATCCAGTCAGCATTGCGACGGGGGAACAGGGAGGTTCTTATTATGTTTACGTGGGTGTAATGCATACTTTTTTAACACGACTCGCACAGTAGAATAAATATTTGACCAGCAGATTTGGACAGTTTTATTTGTTCAATGACAATTATGAAGTGAAGCAGATCCACTTTTGCACATGTCAAAACAATGGAATCACCACATCAACATATCAACTACAATCACTGGAGGCATGGTCAAGAGATCACCATTTCCATGAGAATCATAAACCCCAGACTATAAACAGAAACCTCAGGCCAGGACTTTCCCTCTCATAGACCTCTACAATGCATGGACCTGAGCCTATGCATCTTCACATTAAGGTTGATTTTGATTACTGGAATGCTTGAAAGAAACATGAAACACAAAACAAGAGTGTGAATGACGCATAACACCTAACATACATTACAAGATTGCGGTTGGTAAATGACATATCAGCATCTGGTGGTTTCTTAATTTAACACTTCTTGCTCTAACCTATACACTCCGACAGCAACCACAAATAATAATAAAAAAACCCAAATGTATATTTAGGTGTTGTGCAGGACAGGCATAAGAAACATCACAGAAACATTCCAGAATTGTACAACCTCACTGAAGCACTTCATTTCTATTGTATGCATGTTTGCAGTACCTGACCATACACATTGGGAGCAGTATGGAGGAATTAGGTTGAAAATACTGGAATATTTCTTTAATGATTAAAGGAAATAAAGAATAAGGAAAACAAACAAAAAACAAAAAACACCACACCACAGCCAAGCAAAGGCCAACTGTTCATATAGGGTTGAAAACCTCAGGCTAAAGCATAGCTGCTTTCATAAGAGATAAGGACATTGAGACCATTTTGACTGAAGATGAATAAAAAAGGTCCAAATGGCCACTTAACACCATGTGAAAGTCTGAGCTAACCATCAAAAAATAGTTTTTTTTGTAGTGATAATCACCACGACAACCTTAACGCGTAAACAATCACCTACAAACTTGAAGGAATACTCCAGCATTTAGAACCTGATCACTACCAGCTGAAACTGTAGTGCAGTCGATTACATGGATACATCTTAAAATTACCAGTGATAATCAACTGTATGCTATGGACATAAGGCTACAAAATGCTGGAGCATTCCCTTTACTGACCTGAGCAACAGTGATAATGTAATGTCTTCTGTACAGAGGAGTTAAAATAAAGTATAGAGATACAACCACAGGTGCCTGTGGACCAAGACCACTTGCTTCAATAAACAAAAATACAAAAAAAACCAAAAACAAACAAATAAAACAAATTAAGACCACATACAGCTAGGGAAATACAGCATGGCAAATACCCTCATGCCTTACATATAAACATTTGTGTTCCTATATGTACACGCACACATACACACATCAGATAATTATATCCTCTCATTTTTAACCAATCAGAACTGAAGAGTGCCTCGACCAATAGAGATTAACTGCTTTGAGATAACTGGATAATGACTTGTTTATCGGCTGCTTTATGGATGAAAACAACATACAAGAATATCAGATGTTAATGTTCTTCAACCCATTTGCATACAGTGGAGTAAAAACACTTCTGTCAATATTTACAGCCATAGATCCATATTGGTTAAAATTTTTCACTGCTGTGCTGTAGAGAACAGCAATCACTGAAAACTATACAAGCCTACAGAACTCCAAAACGTTCATAAAAGTACCATTTCATCTTTCAAGACGCTCCAATGTCCAGCTCACGGACGCCAACATTTTTGAATATTGAGTTTATTCTTACATATCGAATAAAATAACTGTATAAAAAAAATTATACTTAAATGACTCCTAGATCTAATGGTTCAGTGACAATAGATGTGCGTACATGTGCATTACACACACACACACACACACACCAACTTAGTCATCAGTGATTCTTCCTCTACTAATTTAGGGATTTCATTTAGATGTATAGTGAAAGGGGAGGCTTTTGTCTTGAGGATCTGTGCTTGAATTAGACACTAAATCCTTTAAGACAAAGTGGTAGATTTTTTCACTCTTCAGGAAACAATGGTTAAAAACAGACAAAGAAAAAAACCATTTAAATAATTTACTATATATTTACACAGTCGGGCTGTGTCTGCACCACAGCATCTCTCTTCAATCGTTTATTCGTCTCACAGGTGCCATGTTCTCTAATCTCCCATTTTTACTTTTGATGTCTGTAGGGAAAACAAAAATACATTAATATTTACAATTTCAATACTTACATGAACAGAACAATACAGCACGTAACATTTTGATGTAACCAAAGGGCTGCAAAAAACAACATTCATGACTAAAATTACACTGCAGTTTCCCCATGTAGGGGCATGGTCTAATTACATTAGTTTAATTTGCAACAACTTTGACAGGATGGTTATATTATCAGTATTTAGCCACGCACATCCGTTCCATCCGCATAGTGTGTTCATTTTCCAGAATGCAGACAAATGGATAAGGCTGGTGTTAAATGAGCATAAGGGAAAGAGAAACATGTGGGGAGAAACCTCCAGGGAACCTCAGAAAGGCACGAGTTGTGGGCCATTGTGTTTGGAAGTGTGTGTGGTTGGACTGTGTTTTTACAAATAAAACAGCTTATGAATTTTGGTTTGGTAAATGGGCAGATGCCCCGGCACAAATAAAAACTGTTTTTTAGTCTAGCTGCTGTATGATACTGAAAACATATTCGAATAGTGCAACCCTTTTATCAGGTGTGAGAATGTCAGTGGTACGCTGCTAAGCAAGCAATTCATGTGTCATAAATTAATGAGTAACATATCCCAGACAACAGTATACACTTCTGCAAAATTACCCACCTGCAAGATGGCTACAATGACTCCAAATAGTCCAATGGCACTGCCGAAGATTTCAACAATGAGAATCTTCACAAAGAGGCTGGCATTTTGGGCATCTGCCAGGGCAGCCCCACTGCCCACGATGCCAACGCAGATGCCACAGAAGAGGTTTGAGAAGCCAACAGTAAGCCCAGCACCAAACATCGAGTAGCCTGGAAAGACACCACATAAAAGACTCACATTAAAATACTAAATAAAACATTAAATAGAGCATTAAACAAAACCCTGAAACTGATCACCGTCAAGAAACTAGCTGAAATAAACGTTACTGCTGAACAAACCTGCTTGGTAGTTCCGGGCTCCAATGGTCTCTGGAGTCGTGCCACTGAAGTTCTACAACAAAAAAGAAGGTTCAGAATAGTGCTTTCAAAAACATGTGCACGCGCGCACACAATTTATATGCTGTATCCATGGTTCTGTCCCGGGCCAACTTTCCCTTTTAAAAACTCACCTCTGCCAGATTACTTATGACAATAGCCATAATGATCCCATAGATGGCAACAGCTTCACAAAAGATAATGCTGGAAAATGAAAACAGCAATGTTAGCACAAAACATTTAAGCTCATAAAATACCAATTGAGTTTGTATAACAATTGGCATTTAAAGAAAATGCACATACCTGACCAGGTTCTTGGTCTTAATCCTTGGGGCCTTGACACCACCTCCAATGATGCTGGAGCCTGTAATGTAAATACCCCTAAACAGGCAAGAGACAAAATGTCTCAGTGTCACATGTTTAAACTCAGAGCTCAGAACACTGCTAATCCCAAACCTGATCTTAAATAAAAGCAAACATAAGAAGCATAACTTTTTACCTCTCATCTCTTAGTTCATTTTAATTAGTTGAGTCAAGCTTGCGTTTGATTCCCTCTTCCACATACTACAGCCGTAGGCATTTTGCTAATGGTATATTTCCGTACAATAAATTAAACTGACCACAAAAGATCAGAAAACTGAGGAAAACTGAAATAGTTTTTGCCTTCAGGCTCATAATTAAACGCATCATATGCTTTGATGAGGTTGGTTTATGATATTTGTGTTGTTTACATACCAATTACATCAATACATTTAAATTCAATTTACAATTACTACACCTAAAAAAACTCTAATAGGCTGATCTATTTCACAGCAACTTTAGTGTGTGGGTGAGGCTAAAAGGTGTATGCGCATAAAAGATTATTTTTATGACATCACAAAAGCCATCAAATACAGACCACTTTGTCAGCTCATCTTACATATATTCCATATTGACTGCATTGACATACTACATCAATATAATTAATTTTAAAAAAGTTAGGGAAAGTCATTTGGGTTCTTCAAATCTCGGTCACTCAACATGCAGTGGGAAAAAAAGGCATAAATGAATTAGGTAACATTCTAAAAAAAGGGAATGTGTATTGGTCCAAGACTATATACAATAAAAGGATTTTAATTTCTTCTTGGTCAAGAACACAACACAACTGAAGACTACAATTTAAGTACAAATTCTGGGAACAGAACACATTTTCCACATCTTAAAAAATCCCTATTGCTCATTGTGAAAGAGGGGGGAAATAAGGAACTAGCACATGCTCTTACCAGGCTGCTCCAACAACGGAGAGAGAGATGGCCAAGCCAATCCCCAGGTTGGCCCACATAAACGGGGAAGTCTCTGTCAAAAACCTGAAGAAAGACAGGGGAAAAAAGGACTAATTGTGAAGAGCCAGAATGTGGGTTGAATATAGACATAGATTTAACAGAAAAATACTGTACAATTAATAAAAGTGATCATAGAACAGTTCAACTCAGCACTTACCATGCCACATCAAATCGGAATCCAAGGTCAAATATTGTATAGCATATGCCTGATGAGAAACACAGAAATGTGTGAGCGGATTACAATTCAGGAATAGATAATACACATACAATTGCATTGCAATTAAATAACTGCAGTTTCTTTATCATAAACACAGGATGGCGTATTAAGCTTGAGGAATGCAGTTTCCGGTGCCAAATATCTAAGAAAAATAAACTAAGTTAAAACTAAATCATGATTGCATATAATGTCAGTGTCGAGCTTGGTCGAGCCTGTGAGAGCACATCCTCACATGAATTGTTTTCGTTCCTCATTTCGGTTCTCTCACTGGTTAACGTTAATAACGCAGGCTTTACAGTCCAGACTTGAGGTTTTAACATCCTCATAATTCAACCAGAAAATAAGAGCACCAGATCAGTCATTATTTTAGTGGATGGAGAGAAGCCACGACCGTCTGATTCAGGGTTTGAAAAAATCGTGACTTGAACTGAGGTGGAAGAGAACAGAGAATATCCACCGAAGTGCCTTTATTAAGCTTGATTCTATGGGACGTTACGTTATTTTAGTGTATTTGCGACGTCAGCATGGAACAATTTAACGCAAAATCGGCTACATAAAATTGATAAGCAAATCATATGGATCTTTCCCATTGCCGCTACTCTAACATGTGGCTAATAAATTTTTGTATCATTTGGGCTTTATTTTCTTTCTGGGCGAAAATAAAAGGCTTTACTGTTTAATACGGGATAGTAAACAGACTAGAGTTATGTAGCACACAAGCTAACTAGCTTAGCACAGATTAGCTCACAGAGGCGGCGAAAATAGCGAACTGACAGGTCATAAAATGCAAACACTCGTGGACAAAAAGAGAAAAACAGAAAAGACATCGAAAGAAAGGCCAAGAGGGGTTGAGGACATGAGAGGACGACGTGGAAGCACCCACCGACGATGAGGATGGTGCTCCAGAAGGCCAGAGTGACCCCGCTGTACAGAATGGCGTGTCCGTTCATCATCCACTCTACCAGCAGCGCCAGGTCTGCAGCCGGATCCGTTCACTCACCAACACACTCGTGGACCTTTCGTGAGCGGAGAAGGGCTGCTCTACTGCGGCCGGGAGAACCGAGGTGCGTCCTCTGCTATCTTCGAGACGACAGGTCCTGAAAACCCAGCATCCATCAGCAATCAGCAGCTCATCATGTGAGGAGCTCATGTGACTTCAACCCGCGCTGCATTCCCTAACCCGTCACGTCCAAACTGTTGTCAAGAGGCTCTTCCTTAACGCCAGTTTTAACGTCTACAGCAGCAACAAACATTATAAGGACAACAAACCTTGTCAGTGTAGTGTTTTTGGGCGCAAATCTCCGTATTTTAAATATTTACATTTTGCAATAATTCTAATACTTTGTTCACCATTTAAATACAGCACAAGGTACTACTGAATGCTAGATTGCAAATCTAACATATAGCCAGATACATATTTTCTATTTCTCTTTTTTTTTTCTAAATGTCTTTCCACTGATTAGGCATTTAACTGCAGCATAAACTGCTTTTGACTGCAATTTCTCATCGATGTGGGTATTTTTTCCTCAATACATCTCACTGAACATTATTCATGCTAATATGTTTATTTAGAAATACAAAAAGAAGAACAACTTGAATAAGAGAAAAATACATACTGGGACCATACTGAATTTGAGTAGACCTGATATGTCCATCTACTACACATTAGCTGTTGGGTTTAATGGCAATGAATTTACCCCATTTGGAGCAATACATCCAATAGTTTATAGAGGAGTAAAAAAAAGCTACATATGTGATGCATGTAAACAAGGAGATGTCTGTCAAAAACCTGAAGAATGAGGTGAAAGGCAGAAAAAAGCTTGTGGTGAATGGGCAGAATGTGAGTTAAATCTAGACAAAGACCAAAGGGGAGGCAAATCCAAGGTCATAGATTGTATAACAAATGCTTGATGAGAAACGTAGAAGGTACATTTGTGAGGAGACTGCAATTTGTGAATAAAGAATCCACATTCAATTATTTACCGCATTTGGGGCAAAACACTTCAAAAAGGATTAGAAAAAAGACATTTTGATCTCCAGTCACAGTAGAGTCCAGATCGGGCCCAAAACATGAAACCCGACCCTACCTCAGCTTGTGCACCTTGTGTCCAAGTCCAGCCCGGCCCGACACATTAACTGTACTAATCAGCCCGAGCCCGATTTAAACCTGACCATTTTTAATATGTGGGCTGTTATAACACACGCTCTCAACTGTTGGTGCGTTCGTAAACTTGTGCTCCGAGCCCTCAAATGCTTGATCAAGTACAAAATTAATTTTCTCTTCGGAATGTATGGTACATTACAGTAGAACATGCAGATTTTAATGTTATCAAACTGGATAATATGGGAAAGTGTATTTAGTTAACCAAATGTGGTCGATAATTGGAATCTCTTAGACTAGAGTTTAGTCATGAAAAATTAAAACCCTAGCTATTTACAAATAAACCCATACCCATGACATTCCGGTTCGGGCAGAGAATCTAAACTCTAATTCACCATAGTGTGAATAAGTATTCGCCCCTCATTGCATCATCTATTTTTGCTTATTACACTTCGTTATAATACATTGCAGTAGAACATGCAGTTTTTAATGTTATCAAACCTGGAAATATGGGAAAGTGTATTTAGTTAACCAAATGTACTCGATAATTTGAATCTCTTTCACTAGAATTTAGTTATTAAAAACTAAAACCTCAGCTGTTTACAAATATACCCATACTTTGTTGGAAATAAACTGAAGTCAATACGAAAACATAATTATTTTAGCTGTTACTGTAATAATAAATGTTTTCATAACACAGGCACTCTGCATCACTCGTTAATACAATCACCATTTGCATTAAAAAAGAGGGTCACAAAATAAAGAATCAGAACACTGATCTACAGTAACAATACTTACCTCAAAAACGTACTTCAAATACAAGTCTGTGTTGAATCTCTTTTGTTTAATATGTTTTTGTTTATAACACTCTGCTACAAACTAATCTAATGAATTTGCACTCACAAATGAGACATAATGTGCTGGACGTTGCTTTATGCAGGATTAAAGGGTGCTGAGCCCCAATGGTATGTTCTGAAAATTTGTTATGAAAACAAACACTGCTACAGTGTGTAGTAGAATACTGCTCCACAATCTTCCTCCCGTCAACAGTGGATAACTTTTTACAGGTATTTTAGGTATTACAGGAGTTTATGTCTCTTCTTGCTTATTATCTACAGTGATCGTAGTCAGTGAACCATGTTTTTAGGGCGAGTATTTTATTGTTTTTGGGCAAGGCCAAATGCATTGACAGACATATTCCTTAGCCAACCTAATTCATAGGTTTGGTTCAGTCAGTGATAAAAATGTCATGACCATTGTAGCCTAAGTTATAGGATTGTTCAATAATTAATGGTAAAAAAAACCCTGCTTCTTGTGCAATTAAATGCAATTAATTAACACACAATCAAATTTAAACACTTTTCCACTTTTGTTCCAAATGTAGTCAGTGAAGCATGTTTTTAGGGCGAGTATTGTATAGTTTTTGGGCAAGGCTAAATGCATTGACTGACATATTCCTTAGCCAACGGTTAACTTACTGTTTAATGAAGTTACTCACAAAAATAATTTGGTACATTGTGCCCTAAGTGCTGCTGTAGAAAACTATTAAGTAAACTATTAATTATGAAAATGTTACAAAAATCAGATTACAGTGATTTTATTTAGTGAAGAGTTTTGACATTTTTACACTTTGAATTCTGCAGTTAAAATATATTTAATATTTGTATCCTATATAATTTTTTATCTGATACCACCCAATTAATTTCATGCACACATATGCATCCAAATCAGCTGTTAGCTGCATAACAAATACAAAGGGGCACCCTCAAAGAGCACAAGTTAGTGTCACAGTCATGAGGAGCCAGAGAACCCACGACAGCACTATTTCCCTCCTCTCTTCTCCCTTAAAAATATGAATGCTGGCCAGTGAGAGGTTGGACCAAGTCTTAACCAGAAGAGCAAAATGAAACTAAAAAAGGAACTGAAATAAAAAGAGATGATTCCCAATTTGCTACTAAATATCTACTTCACTGTAACTGAGTAAATGAAGCCACTTTTGGAAAGTGTAGTCAAATGGTTCTGGCTGGTGTTTTGACTCTAATGGCTAATGTGCAACCAACCGTGTCCCCAACTGTGCTCACAATTAGGCCCCTTGCCAGTAATTTCAGAAGGTCAATTTTCATGTCTTGGTGAATTTCCATTCACAGTTTTTTTAAACAACTTGCTAATATTATACTTTAGATAAAGGATAATGTCTAGAGAAAGATTTGATTTGGCAGAACATTACCAAGATGATGTTTCAGTTTTTGCACATAGAGGAATGATAATGTATATTTTTTTATATCCCATGCAACTAAATGAAGTCAAATTGAATCATGCGGTTTTCATGATTTGAGAAATAAATGTGTAGAGGATTTATTTGGGCTATATTACACACCCAAAACTGACACAGGAGATTTTTATACATATATATCTTATATGTACATTTATATATATATAAAAATATATATAAATATTAGGGCTGGGAATTTAATGCATTAATTAGATTAATTAATCTCAGGAAAAAATTATGCATTAATATTTTTTACGCAATTAACGCTTTAAGCCCTGCCACTAGTTGGCAGACATGTAGTACTTTAATTCAAGACCAAAATATGTCATCTTTCTGTTCAAAGTTTCGAGTAAACAGCAGGGTAACCGAGTCCCAAATCACTGCTGTGAGAGCAGCCAGAGAGTGCAGTTCAGTTAACATCGCATGAGAAAGCGTGTGAGATTTGGAAGAAAAAACACCAAAATGGCTAATAAAAAGTTGTCCTGTGATGTCTTGTGAATGTTTTTGAAATAATATTTACCTTTTGGAAAAGATGCTCGCGCATCTCGCGGTTCAAATTTGGAGCGCAGCTACACGGCCATGCAAAGGGAGAGTGAACACGAAGCACAAACACATGTTTATTTCAACACTTTGCCCATCGGGAAAGTGTGTGGCAGTGGTGAACCTGGTCGTA
>JBBMFX010000011.1:14863645-14884031 GCA_037832545.1 Rhabdalestes septentrionalis | reverse complement strand
ACATTTCTTTAAAAAAAGAACCACCAGTGATACATCAGAAGCAGCTGCCAGTAACTTGTCAGACGTTTCAGGTCAGTAATATAACCACATCAGTTCAGCGCACTTTGACATTTGATGCTAAACACAACATGCCTGTACTGCACAGCACTACATCGGCTATGCTATGCTAGCTAGGTAAGACTGCAAAGAGTTGCTATAATTCCTCCCCTCATACAAAACATACAAGCAGCGTTGTTTTAATGTCAGAAATCTGTTTTCCAAACGGAATTATCTCTCATTTTAGCTTATTTGACAGTGTTATGTTACCTAATAAAAATGTTGGGCTACCTTACGTGAAAACATGATCCAGGCGGCATGTCTTGAAAATCCAAGAAAATATAAAACATATGTTGGACATATTCTTTACTTTATTCAAACTTTATAATTTTTGTAGGTAACACGTTTAAAAAGATCTCATAACGGATTTAGGATTTGCCATGTCTACCCTAAAGTGGACTAGAAATTGCATCTAAAAAATCCAAAATTTTCTGGGTGAGGAACCCTATACCCCCCTCTGGGCTAAGCCCCAGAAGCTCACTATGTCTGGCTCCGGCTCTGCTCCTTATGTCAGTTCATTTTACTGAAACTGACAGTTCAGTTTACTAGGACTCAGCTAAATCAAATTAAAATACAGGGTCCTGAGTGTCGCTGTTTATCATAAGGAGACTCAATCCCAGATTTGATCCCATATCCCAGAGAGCACAGTTGGCTTTGCTCGCCCTGTAGGATGACATGTCCTCCTCCTCCTATAACTCAGCACAGGGCCTATACCATAATAAAGTAGTTAGTTTTCTCAACCTAGAGAGCTGAGCTGTTTATTGACATTGCATTATTATCAGTTCAAAAAGACACTAGGTTCATAAGACTCAGGAGATGCCATGTTGATGGTATTGTGTGAATAGTGGAGTACTAGACCTAGAGTTTTCTTTAATCAATCCAATAATTACTCCAGCATTAGGAAAATATACTGTGGGGGAAAAAAACGGTGGGGAACTAAATTAATTAAATGAACATTGTGGTTTATAGTGGCTCTAAAACTGTTTTACCTAGACCCTCTAAGGCAATTTGCCATCACTTCTTATTTCAGATTCATAAAACTATGCAACAGTGAACTCATTTCAAATGCAAATCCAGTGTAGTGCCTGTCTGGATTCAGTAATTGTGGTTTTTAAACTGGAACCGGAAAAGCTCTGGACAGATAAGTGTTAAATGTGCTATCTATGATAATCCATTTCTGCAAAACACAGACGCTCCCAAACACAAAGGTAAAAACAAAGACTTATGTTAATATGTAGTTTATGCACACTTCACCTGAGAAATATGTGAAGATGTGCATTTTCCTTTTTATATGTCCCAAAGTTCTTGATTAAACAGCAAAATTCTAATGTAACTTCCCTGTTGAAGACATTTATTAAAGGTCATTACAAAGAAGTCAAACCTAATTTATTTGATTAGATTATTAAATTATGCAGCAAAGCTATAAAGGGAGTAATTATGAAAATCTTTTTTTAAGTCCATTTTAAAAGTGGCAGAACTGAACGTGTTGCCAATTCTCTAGCTCTCTAAATGAACGGCCTCTTATCTGTGGGAATGCAGTCACGGATACAGAAGCTGCTCTAAAACCTTGGGTCCAGTCGACCAGTTTCAATGAAGCATGAAGTAAGCTCACAGCTGTAAGGCAGAAGTGTGTTGGCAAGGAGACCTTCCTCAGTGGTCTCATCTGCAGTGACAGAAGATAAATGATGTTTTTTTGCATAATTCTGGCTATGATTGGGCAATATCACTGCACAAACATTGAGTTACAATGCTGTGAAGGAATTTTTTTGTCTCCAATCAAGTTCCTTAAGCATTCTCTATTGCTTTTCCATCTATATCACAAATGTATGTAATATGTCTCTCACTCACCGCCCCTTTTTCTTTTGCTCTCCGCTCTGGATATGAAAGACAGAGCCTGAAACTGTTGCTAGGAGACCCTGCATCAGTTCACCATTCTCCAGTCACATGCACAGTGTTGCCCACGTGTGTTGGGGCTCAGTATAAAGCCAATGGAAACTTGTCTCAGAGTGGACGCAGCTCTGAAGGCTTTTCAAAGAAGAGAAGCGTGGCCAGCAACGAAAAGTGGATCAGATTTTCTTCCAAGACTCCAGGCTCCTGCAAAGAACTGACAACTAAGTTAATAAGCTGTGCTCTTACCTGTTTTATTTTTGACACCAAGAAAGGAACAATTTCAGCTTTTTGATTGTTATACTCTAAAAAGACACAAACTTGACATCATGTTCCCCACCGACTTATGGAATGCTTCAGAGCTGCTGCTCAATGAATCAGCAGGGAACTTATCCTTGGAGGACATGGAGGAAGGGGGGCAGCACCCGTTCCTGACGGACGCCTGGCTGGTACCGCTCTTCTTCTCCCTCATCATGCTGGTAGGGCTCATAGGCAATTCTCTGGTCATCTATGTCATCTCCAAGCACAGACAGATGAGAACTGCTACCAACTTCTACATTGGTGAGTTTCAGATGACCCTGGCTGTGACCTTCCATGTTTAGCTGGTGTTGAATCAGGTATAAGGCGACGCATTTATAGATTTCAGTTTTGCATAAATGTTGTGTGGTCCAGTCAAAGGGATTTTTCATTCATTCTTTTCCACAAATGGTTTGCTTTTAAGTATTCAGGTAGAAAGTGACTTTATAATGAAAAAATATAATGAAAGAATTTTGTCAAATGTGCCTTCTAGGTGTAACTCTAGTGTAAATGTTTTTTTTGGCAGCCACAGACAAACAAAAAAGTTCCAAATAACAGTTCCAAACAACAATAGCATGAAAGAATATATGAATTTCAAATATATATATATGTATGTGTCTATGTGTATGTGTGTTGTGTGTGTGCTAACCATTTTCCAACATTGAAAGTTCCTACAGTGGGCATGTGAGCATCAGAACTAGATCCACGGTGACGCAGGAGGCTTGATCTAAAGAACCATTTTCTTTTGGACTGCTGGGTGATTGGGCACCCCCTATCTGGGGAAGTGATTGCACCGGCTTGCACGAGCTGGTTGAAGAAGTGTGATGATGTATCTTGCTGAAAGAAAACCTTCCCAATAGGGAATACTGTTGCCAGCTTTTCCTCGCGTACATCACCCCTCATTAGGGATTCAGACCTTGATTCTATAAAGCTGATTTGTTACCACAGTGGTCGTACAAAGCGCCATATAAATAAAATAAATACAATTCATTGAAGAGGCATACTTGATCTGCAACAATTTTTAAGCAGGTGATATGTTTCAACATATCATTCACAAAAACAACAGAACACAATGTTTCTTAGGAGAACATAGCCTAGAGCATTACAGTGGTTTGCCTGGCCACAGTGTACCCTGGTGTCCACATGGTGTATGAGAAAACATGATGTTTCAGAGCAGACCATCTTCCTCTGTTGCTCCATGATCAAAATCTGATGCTCACATGCGCATTGTGTGGGTTTTTATCAACAGACAGCTTTCAGCATGGGCATTCGGACTTGTGTGTGGCTGCGATGCATTGTGTATTCTGACACCAGCGTGACCTTTCTCACAGCAGTTTGCTACTTTAGCTCATCTATAAGATAAGATCATGTGGGCTAGCCCTCCCAGTGCACATCAGTGAAGTTTGGGCAATCATGACCCTGTCACCACTTCACCAGTTGTTTTTCTAGAACCAGTTTTGGTGGATAGTGAATACTGGTTGTAACTCAGGGGGTGAAACACTTGTCTGTGAACCTTACGTCCCCGAACAATGACTCCAGGTGGACTTTGCTGGTAACCAATGATTGTAAGACAAAATCGTCAGAAAAAAATGCCCCCTTTATCCATTAGTTATGGAAATGTTTAGGCACTTACAACTACAGGAATTTTGCTGTCTAATCCACATAAGAATTACTACATTCATCTTTATTTGTTATCATTATGAGGAATTGTGCTGCTATAGAGTATTCAGGAAGAACTGGATCCTCAGCTTGTCTTTGGGAATTGTTTTCACTGATGGCTTTTGGTTTAGTTCTACTAAAGCCAAAAATAGGACAATTGCACTTGGCATTTTAATAGGTTTTTACATACAGAACTGATAAGCCCTTCAGTTCTTTATATTTTGCTTCCAATGAGATAGACTTGTATTTTTAATGTGTCCAGTCACTGGTCTTGACCATTCAGATGTTTTTTGTTTGTAAGCCCCACAATGAGCTACGTATGTATCATTCAGTCGTGACAAAGAATCTAAATTAAGGTCTGAACCAGTGAAGAAGGTGCAGATGATTCCTGGTGATCCCGTGGCGATCAGTATACTAATGGTGCTGAATGCTGAGTGATTGGAACACCTTTGTTTAGACACCTAGTACCTTTAGACACTTTGCACCCTGTCTCTGCAACAGATGTTTCCATTTCTTTAATCTAATCTACACACTGTGCCAAAGCCAAGACAGTTCGACAGGCATAGTATCGTAATTTTGCACCAAAAAGGTGATCAGACGCAAAATCTTAAAAAAAGAGGGGTCGCTCAAGATTTCACATAGTATTGTACATGTAAGGAATGATGGGCTTAAATGTCATTAAATTGCCTGTTTATCTGTGTGTCTGCTGTGACATGTCCAGTGTGTTTCTCAGCCTTTTTCCCTATGAGTGCCTTGGAAAAGGTCCAGCACCCTCCGTGGGCCTGTTTAAGAGAAACAGTTCAAATAATGGATAAATGATGAGGAAAATACTTCAGTGTCAAACAGCTAATCACATTTTATTGTCCTCTCAGAGGAAGACTAATTAGAAATGAATCAGAACAAAATATCAGGCTTTTAGTAAAAGCATTCATAGCCCTTGTGGTGAAGTTAGCCGTGGCAGTTTCTTACAGCAAAGTTAATGGATGTTGATGTCCACAGTACAATGTATAAATGTCTGTGCTGGTTTTTTCCCCCCAAAAAGCTGAATTATTGGCAAAAACACCACATTTCCAAATCTTCCATTCAGTATAAGAACATTTGTCATGTCAATCATAAAATGTATTCCTACAAAACAAATTCTCTACTCATTATTAAGTGGAATTAACAGTGTAGGCTGTAAGTGTTGAGCCACTCATTTGCTTGTGCTCAACACTTGTGAAAGGATCTGTTCTTTACCTCAATGAGCTGAGGCATCAGTTCCTTGCTTCAATGTAATGAGCATGTAGGTTTGAAAGAATACCAATTCTTTTTTGGAACATCTGTCATCAAGATTGCATGCATGCAGATGAAAGGTTCCAGTTCAGTGTAAGCAATACTGTTTTTTTTTCTTTCATTTTTAAAATCTTTTCTCTGGCACACTGTATGAGTAGCTACAAGTCTAAGCATTTTATAGTTTTCAGTTCGTTCAGGTGTGTGATTTGTAATCTACCTTTTTGATCAGTTGTCACACCTTGTTTAAAAAAGCTAAGAATTGTTTTAAAAAGCCAAGAGTTACAGCATGTGGTTAAACAAGAAACTACAAATAATTTAGGACTGTTACATTTCATTTAAACTGATTATTCGATGATAAAAAATGGACTGATTAAATGATCAATTCATTGACTTAGTAATTACCATGCACGTATGTGCAGATCACTAGGAAGTCAAGTGCAGCAATCTGAACTTTCTCCACAAGGGGGAGCTAGCAATCAATTACTTTTGTCAGCATCACTGAAAGAGAGAAAACCGTCAACACGATCCCATGAATGCACTAATATGTTATATGTTTAATCATCAAAATATTCCCTGGTTATTTGGTTACCAGTATCATCAAAAGTAACAGCCTTATTTGAATTACAAAATTGACAGTAACTGCAACTTCTAGGAGCAAAAATATGTAAAAATCAAATGGTGAAACCCATTAGTGCACAAATATGCAACAAAATAAAACGAAAGCTATTTAAAAAATTGGGCTGAATGGTTAGAGACATTAAAGCATATGGTTTAATATGGCTCTTTTTAAGATGCTGTGTTTATAATTGTCTTCACTGTGTACTGCCCAGAAACTGATCACCTAATTGAGCATGGCTTTTTTTCTCCAGCTAACCTGGCTGCCACAGACATCATCTTCCTGGTGTGTTGTGTGCCATTTACAGCCACCCTCTACCCACTCCCAGGCTGGATCTTTGGGGACTTCATGTGCAAATTTGTTGCCTTCCTACAACAGGTATGTGTGCACAATGGGACGTTTCAGGTGAAGCAAGTTCCATTTTGATGAACTTAATTTTCATGTCCCAAATTTAACAAGCATAGCTTCAGTAAACTGCTTTTACAAAGGCCCTTCACTGCTTTCTCTGTCAAGTCTCTGTCAAGCCAAAACTTGGCGAAAAAATGTCCCTGATCTGAACAAGCATCTGTGGGATATGCTGAACCAACTGGTCCAATCCCAGGAGTGCCCACCTCACAATGCACAGGACTTGAAAGAAAGGCAGGGCAAGCTTGTTTAAATAGCACATTATCATACATCATAGGTCATGCTTTACAGTGGTAAAAATGAAGAATAAATGAATAATAGTAATGAATAAGAAAAAGGAAATAAGTGTAGGTGTAAGCTAATCGATAAATTAAAGGCAGCAGAAAGCAAGCCAGTTTGAGGGCAGATCTAAACTTTATGAGGAGCTGGTCCCTGACTGTGGAAAGCATAATTACAATTACGACAGCTCTAGTCAGCAAGAGCTAAACGGCTTCTGACAGTCATACATGTTATCTGGCTAATTTTGCAAACACACAAAGGAACTTTTCATGAGCTCCTACCATCTATGTGAGCTATGCCTCCATGTTCTGCTCAATTAATTGGTTAATTGGTTATTATCAATATGACAAGTACTATTTTTTTGATGGCATTACACACGTTTATAGACTGCTGACGTCACTGCTCTCCCATCTACTCTTACTCAGCCTCCCAGTTTCAATAATGCTTTCTTTATCAGACAAATTACAGTTACATACTATGGATCCTCCTCTCCCCATATGTCACACCAAGTTCAGTTTTCTTTTTTGCTTTTCATTTAATTCTTTTTACTTCTATAATATGGGGGATCACCTTACTTTGTTTTACAATGTCCAATTTGACTAAAAGTCTGACCAATCAAAAAAAGTGCTTTCACACAGCAAATGAATCAAACCATGGTTTAATTTTTATCCGGACCAAGACCACATCTTTTGACTGGACCACATTTTGGTCCTTTGGTGTGGTCTGAGGCACATTTCACACCAGGTGTTTCGATTTAGGCCAGATAGGCAATAAACTGAAACCTTCCCTATTGGTTCCAAACAGAAATATCATTCTATCTATTTCATTTAGCGATTTACTTTGAATGAATCCTGGACTGAAATCTTTAATGAAAGAACTTGATAGATCTGAGTGTCATATATGTGCCACAGAGCGATGATGAATCACCTTATACAGGATTGGACGGAGAGAAAGCCTGTACAAGTGGAACAGGAGGGGTCCACAAATGGATCCTTGTGGGACTCCTTACGGCATGACTATTTTCTATGATTCATAAGTGTCAGTACAGATGAAATTGCCTTCTTTGTAAGTAGGAACCGTTCCTGAGAGCCCAGCCCAGTTTTATAATCTGTCTAGTTTTTTTTATGACTGACATTTTCAAAGACTATGGTAAGATTTGACGGATTCTGACAGATGCCTGATTCCTCTGAAAATGTTGCTGCCAGATAACACAGCGCCCTTCAGATGTCTTGTAGAGCCCATGCCTTAACCAAACAGATCTGATTTGGTTGCCCAAGGGGAACCTACACAGGGGCAGGCAGGTGATTTTAATGTTATGGCTGATGGCCATTTCTGGAAACTAAAATGCATTTTGGCCTGTTTGTCACTCATACACATGCATCCACTCATGTAATCTACAAAACGGAACAGCACAACTCATTTAAGCTGAGGTCAATCACGACAAAATGTGTTTTAGGTATATTTTTTTCTAAGTGTAAAAATGTAAATATATAGAACACTGGAAAATGTAGAATAATACCACATTAAATACATACATAGTGATTTATTGCAGTACTGGATCATTATTACGATTAGGGCAAAAAGAAAATCCAGTCTTGCACTACCATGCTGTGACAAAATGCTTTTCTCCACTGTTGGCAAATTGCTGCTGATATAACTGATATAGAGATGTGGTGAAAGATCTAATAGCCACACCAATCACTACGGCAAGTCTGTGATCAATCTAACCTACCCGTGCTGTGTTACAAGAAGATCTAGTGTGACTAATAATATAAACACGTCAACTGGAGATCTATTTCCAAGGAGTTTGCTGAGGGTGTGACGCTTTATGGTCTGGTCTGCAGGATTTGGGGGTTGGTGATTCACCCGTCTTTGTGTAGATAGCAGGAGATGTGACTCAGCCGTTAGTCACAACCACACAACAGGGTATTTTGAAGGGGAAAGTAGGGCAAGCAATGAGGGACCAAATCAGATTGAGCTGCAAGCCATCAAAGAACCTGAACACATGAACTAGAGCAATTGGATCAGGAGTGGCTAAACCACAAACACGTACAATCCCAGTATGTTCCAATGCCTTTTGAGAGGCTCCATCACTCCCTGTGACACTTGTTAAGCATAAGCAGATAAGACAATGAATTAATGAATTACCGAGCTAGTTGTATCAATGCACCCATGATGCATACTCCATAAACAACTGCAAGAATTTTTCTTTTTCAGCAAATGATGAAAAAAATGAAATGTATGGTTTCTATATTTTGAAGAAAGAAATAAGACGATTCCCACAACAACAGCTTTTCATTTTCTATTTACAAATGCAATCAAAAGTTTAGACTTTGCACAGAGCGAAAACAGCAAGGACCTGTTTTCATTGCAGCATGCTTCATTATTGTGTCAGAAACCATAGGTTCCAAAGGTTTAGGCTTTATATTTAAATGGACATTAGAGCATTGGTGATTACACTGAGACTATTCCAAAACTATAAAATAACTTTTTTTATATTATGAAAAACAATCAGACAACCTCTCACAGCATTACACTTACACATTACACTGATTCTGCCATGCTCTGGATATGTTTTGTACTTGAACATAAGTGTACTCTAAAATTTGTTGCCAGCAAACCACAGTGGTCACAACGTTCACTTCTGTTGTTATGTTTCCGCATTTCCAACAGAATGTTAGTAACACTTGAACATTAAAGCATAATTAAGGTCCCGGCTTTGTCCTGTTTTTAATTTTTAGTTTCTAATAGCAAATCTTTGTGTAGGTGTGGGAGTGCCTGAATGGACAGCTTAAACTGAAGCCAGTTAAAGGCTAGTTGATGACAGCGGGCTTTAATCATTCCTAATCCGAGATCTAAACATGATCCGCTCATCCTGTTCACTAGGCTCAGTCCTCTGCGCAACCCACGAAGAAATATCTACGTAAATTATAACTGATAATAAAACTGTACAGCTCGTATCCACCGTTCATGAAATGTCATTTAGACAGCAAGACAAGCAAGCTACTGTTCACTTGACATGCCAGACTTAACATGCTGTTCATGCACAATGCAGCCATAGGTACCTTTGCCTAAAACTGAGACATGGTGAGATTTAAAGGCTCCCTCTAAGCATCTGTTTCAGCAGACTGATGGTCAGTCGAAAATCATGCCCCTTACATTGTAATCAAAAGATATTCTGTATCAGTTTTGCACTTGTCCGAGCTGTGATTATGGGAGATTAATCTTTCAATTAATTTATCCATCAAATGCTAAAGATATGGACATTTTTTTCTGTTGTTGCTGTTCTTCTGTAGATAAGAGTAGGTAGGCTTTGAGTGCCTATTACCCAATGTGTCAGACAGGTCTGTTTCTCATCCCTGACACTTCTGCAGCTTGTCTGTGTAATGGCTTTAATAATCATCCATGATCAAAGGAAACTTAGCTGTCTGCTTATTTGCAGGTGACAGTCCAGGCCACATGCATCACGTTGACGGCCATGAGCGGTGATCGTTGCTACGTGACTGTCTATCCTCTGAAATCTTTACGGCATCGAACCCCCCGCGTTGCTATGATTGTGAGCATCTGTATCTGGATCAGTAAGTAAAACAATACAATGAACTTTCTTATTTGGCAACATAACACCACCTCATACATACAGATCAAAAATGAATATGTACAATGTGTCCTAAAGTTTGTAGTCACCTGCTTATCTATCATTTCGTCTGGAATTATAGGTATTCATTGGGAATTTGTCCACCCTATTGTTGCTGTTATGGCCTGGACACCTCTGGGAATATTTCACACTACATAAGAAAGGGAAAAGTTCTGTTCAACGTTTATATCTTTTATTTTTATTTTCACCCTATTGGGACAATATCGAATTTTTTTTTCTTTTTGTTACCATGAACAATTCAACTTTTAAAATGTCCATAGAACTTTGCACATGCCACATTTTTGGTTAAATCCTTTCTCTATTATGTTAGCAAATAAACAGCAATTGTTTTCTTAATCTGTTCTTTACCTTTTAACTATGCTGTCCAAAAGCCACAAAGTATAAATCCCTACTAAATACATTCACATAATTAACTTTCTTCTCTCTTCTGTTGCAGGCTCTTTCATTCTGTCCGTTCCAATCTTCCTGTACCAGAGACTTGAGGATGGCTACTGGTATGGGCCAAGACAATACTGCATGGAACGTTTTCCCTCTAAAACCCATGAAAGAGCATTTATTCTGTACCAGTTCATAGCAGTCTACCTGCTGCCTGTTCTGACCATTTCGTTTTGCTACTCCTTCATGTTAAAAAGAGTTGGCCAGCCAACAGTGGAGCCTGTGGACAATAACCACCAGGTGAGTATAATACAAGAAGACTTCCATCTGAATGTAGCTTCGTAGATACTGATATGAATATTACAGCACATGGTTTGAAAGTTAAATAAAAAGATATTACATGTGAAACCCCAGGCAGTTCAAATCATGGCTGTACCAATTGATTAACTGTCCCATTTTATTCCCTGTACTTCCACTTTTATGCTCCAAATGAACTAAAACGAATGAATGTCTATTTCACTAAGATATTGATCTACTTAAATGAAGACTGTGTTTATCACTTAAATCCCATGCTGTTCTGTTTCAGGTGCACCTGCTCTCTGAGCGAACCATTTCCATCAGGAGTAAGATTTCCAAAATGGTGGTAGTCATCGTGGTGCTCTTCACCATTTGCTGGGGTCCCATTCAGATCTTTGCCCTCTTTCAGTCTTTCTACCCCAACTTTAAAGTCAATTATGCCACATACAAGATCAAGACTTGGGCCAACTGTATGTCTTACACCAATTCCTCGATCAACCCCATTGTGTATGGATTCATGGGGGCAAGCTTCCGCAAGTCCTTCCAAAAGACCTTCCCCTTCCTCTTCAGACACGTGGTGAGAGACAGCAGCATCAACTCCCGCACGGCAAACGCCGAAATCAAGTTTGTTGCGACAGAGGAAAGCAACACTGAGCGGAAATAAATAGCTAGTGGTTCCTGGGGGAAGAAAGTGTTATGCTAAATGAACACATAGTCATATGCTTCATTACAGTATGTAGGCGCATACTCTATCGAAAACTTTGGAGATTGAAGATTGACATCACCAGTGAGAGTGAAATGTGGTGGGAAAACACATTTAGCACTGTAGAACATTTCAGTCTATTAGTATCATCTGAAAGCCATATGCAAGTCCTATCCTGTGTGGTGGCCAGTCAAAACATTCATGTCACATTAGCCTTCAAAAGGAAGATCCATGGTGGAAATCAATAGTGGTTAAATGGGGCTGTAAGTCAAACAGAGAAGGCTGAATACAGCCAGCTGAATGAATGTCCTGCCAACAGTGATATGCATGAACTAGCTGCAGAGGATGTTGACAAAATGACCCATGGAAGCTCATGACTCATGCATTGTGTTGTAGACATACTCCAACACCTCCCTGTGTACAGATACACACGTTTCCACCAGGCTTATCTTGACGGGTGTTATTGACATTCTCTTCACATTATACCTTCGGACTCAGTCAGGGGAGGTGTTCTTATTCTGACAGCACAGACTGAGTTACTTTAACACATACTATGATTTTGCCAACAAGACTGAGTGAATGCCTTTCACTACTCAGTTATAGGTTATGCTGGTAAATGTACTCTAAACTTAGAGTAAGGCTAGTGAGGCTATTAAAATCTTCAGAGAAGGCTGAATGATAAATGAATTTTCTTGTAAGGTGAAAGAATGTTCAATTGGAACAGCGTGCAAGAAATTGTATCCTTCAGGATTTTAAGGCAACAAGGCTAAACTGAACAATCTACTGGAGTGAATCTTTTTTTATGGAAGTGCATGTGATTGTATTATTTGTCTTATTCATAACAATACTATCTTCAGTAAAAAGCCTTAGTGTCAGTGGGTCAGTATGTATAAGTGAGACTGTGTAGTTAAATGCTCACCTTGAAGTTTTGTCGTTATAACCTTGAGCTCTATTAATTATGTAGCGTACGTTTAGCATGGTCCTTTTAGTGTTAGAAATGCCTTAATGAATACATTCATAGTGTTCGGAAAGCTGCCCTTGAACTTCTCCATGTCAATGGCTGTGTTTTTTCCCTGCATTTTTCCTTTCTTTGCTACTGCCAAGGTTAGGTTTTCGGACCCTGCAGAGGGACGCAGAATAATGGTAATGAACATGCTTTTGTTGCTGAATGTGAAAGTTCATACAGACTAAATGTTCAGTCTATCCAATTAACATTCTCCAAACATTCACAGCAGATTGCTTTGACTAGCACCTTTTGGGAATATAGTGTTGTAAAGCATTTTTGTAAGGGAATTTTTGGATTGTTTTTTACATCAACTTGCTAAGTAATTCGGAACTTTACTTTACTACTTCTACATATGTAAACCAATCAGCCGTATCATTAAATCTACCTGCCTAATAATGTGAATGACTAAGTCTTTCATCAGAACACAGTTAGTCTTCTGTGGGAATGGAGCAGACAGGCAGACCTTCGCTTCCCCCATGCAGTACCTACCAAAGAAGGACAATCGTTACACTGGTGACAGAGTCATGGGTGCCTCAAGTTTATTGATGCACATGGAGAGCATAGCCAAACTCATCTGGCTAAATTCTACGGAAGTTCTACTGTAGTACAAACAGTAGTTGAAAAAATTGGCTATGAGAAAGGTGTCAGTACACACAAGGCATCACAGCTTGCTGTACATGAGGTTGCACATATGCTTACTAGTCAGAGTGCTCATGCTGCCTGCTGATGAATGCAACTTCACTGGGTATTTGAGCATCAGAACTACACCATGAGGGCATGGCTATACATTGACAGCAATGACAAACACACAATAATGAAGTAAATAGTAACAAGAAAGTGTTGTTTCAGGAAAAACATCATAAACTACAATTACACTGGACACAAATTGTATCATAATCATATAATTGAGAAAACAAACAGTCAGTGGCATTTAAAAATAGGTGAAAACAGTTCATATTCATTCTTCAAAACTTCGCAACCATTCTACGAATTATGCTCGCTAACAACCGTGTTTGGACAACAAACCATCCAAGAAAATATTATTTTCAAGCAAGAGGATGTCCCATAAACTTGAAGTAAAATAAAATATCATTACGCTGTTCTGTTTGTGTCTTTAAATGCTTCTATTCTGCAGATCACAAGGTCAGGGCCTGCAGGGCCAGAGCAGACACATTTAAACTGACAGACTGCAGGGCTTAATAACATGGAAGTGACCCCACATAGCCGCCCACACAAAAACACAATCATTATCTCAATTGCTGGAAACAAACTGGCCAGCTCATAACCACTTTCGCCATGGCACAGTGGAGCTCATATCTACATTATGCTGGGGGTTGGTTGGTGGAGAGAGCCAGTGGCGAATAACATGTCCTAATAGTAAATTCCCTCTTTAGTAAAACACTGTTATTTTAAAGGGGCTAGTGCAACATATTCCACTGTTCAGCCCACTTGTTTATGTTGCTCTATGCAAAATGGTCCAACCTTTTCAGGTTTAGTGTGTGCCCAGTGATTGTGCTGAAATGACTGTATGTGAAAGAAAGAGAGTGATCGTACCACCCAAGATAAGGAATGTCTATAGAGGGGAAAAATGCAATGTGGGTTAAAACTCTTTTTCTTTTTTTTTTTACCCTTGTCTGCATAAACACTTGTCACACAACACACAATATTATGTCAGGCTGTGTGTTTAAATTCAATATTTTCCTGCTCCTAGTCAAATTACTTTACTGCTATTGTGTATTGAAATATTCTGTGTTATTAAATACAAATCAAGCAGTCAACCTCAGAATCCATGAGCCAAAATCTACACCGCTGATTTCGTAAGCATGTTATTAAGTTTGGTGTGCCTTGAGAAGGCCATAATAAGCAAATGTACCCACTCCCACCATTTTTAAGCCAAAACCAAATTTGTAGCACCATTTGTATCTGCAGCAAATAAATGGAACAAAAACCAGCCAGCATGGAATAAAAGAAATAATCGCAAAAGCTGTACCTGAATATAAATGAATTTCTTATTTATTTATGAATGGCTTATATGTGTTTGCAAAATGGCAAGATGCTTTGTGACGTAAATGAAATCATACTGCAATAAACACATAAGAAACTATAACTTTGTGTCAATCCCTAATAATAAATAGGGAAAGTACTAGTTCATAACTTGTGAAATCTGTGAAAGTCAGAGACCATATTGAGAATAAGGGAACAATTAATATTCAGATATTTTTGACAGTATTTAAGCAGATTTTGACAGTGTTTAATTTTTTCATTGTATTTCTTCACTAATGTGTATGTTCAGACGACTTTCAGGTGATTGTTTTTAATTCAGCTGAGGCTTTTGCTCAAACTTGTGGAGTCTCCACTTCCTCACCAGCTTGAGTGCTACACCCAAGAGACAATTCTCTGCTTTCTAAAATTCCATAGTTATTTTCATTCAGATTGCCATGCTAATAGTCTCATTTGTAATCTTGCAATACATTGGAAAAGGATGCGTACTGTTTGGTGTGCTCAAATTACAGTACTCATTGAACTCATATTTTCCTTGATTTTTGCCTGTCTGGTCAGCTCATGTCAATAAATTGACAGGAAATATTTGACATAAACCATTTTAACTAGAAATTATGTTGTCATTCAGGAATGCAGCATAGGCTTGCTCGTTGTCATTTTCATGGTAAGCGTAGAGCTATCACCTTCTAAATACACTTCAAGAGAGGCTCTATAATCAGTCCCGATTATATTATGATTTCTATCCCCGGAATGACAACTGCGTTTCCATGTAATTTGGCCCTGATTAACATGCATGGGTGCGTTAAGTAGAGGCTCAACTGATTGTTTTTGCAGCCGATAGATAAAATGCTTATCTTTGAGGAAGGACAGTCTATACTTCCATTCTCTTTCTCCACGGAGAAGGAACTGTATCACCTCACATCTGCTTCCATGTTTTATTTGTTGGCTTATTTATTTATTCATAGAGGCTCAGAAAGACAGACCAGCGTGACGGTTTTACTGGAAAGAAAAGCCAGTGTTTGGGATTTTCTTTTTACCCTGGAAGCCCTGCGGGGGGAGGCAGAGAGCCAGACGCACGCGGTTGCAGCCTCCACAGTGGTTATTCTGCCTGAATCGTGGGGGGAAGAATGTCCTCCGTAAGGGCGCTTCATGCTCTGAAAGTGATGGTCTTTGTCTTTAATTTGGGGCCACATACAAGGTGGAGGAAGTTGAAGTCTTACCAATTTATCTCCCAGCACGCAGCCAGTTGGTTTGTGGGCTGGCATGGCGGGCATCAGTCAAAGTAACAGTGAGGAGCTTCTTCAGAGCTGTCCTGGCCACAAAAAAAGCAAATCAGGTTGGAGTAGCGGTACTGAGAAGACAAGATGCAGGCTTGAGGAGCCTGTCGTTTGTAATCAATAGAAAAGACATGAAAGATTTTGTCCTGCAGTTTCTGGCACTGGACAGCGTTAAGTGGGTAAAAACTAAGGCTGGATACTCCCCTTTTTGGCTGCTATGTGTTGCTAGTATAACCTCTGTAAAAAGTTAGATGTCTGTTCCGAAATATTAATAAAACATGTTATACACATTATAATATATTGTACATTTGTGTAGGGTAGGAAAATGTGTGATGCAGACATATTGCCTAGTGCAAACCGGTGGGGTATAATCTCACATTATATGTTAACCTTCTAGTTACTAGTGGCACCAAGACTTCAGTACTAATACTGAAACATAAAAATAATAGCTTTTAAAAACATCCAATAATGCAGGGCAGCTGCCAGGACAGAATATGAGCCTTACAAATTCTGACTGGTGATGATGAGAATTTGCATGGCGTACTTCACAAATGCCCATTTGAGCTGAGTGAAATCCTGTAATCCAATGGGTGATACAGTAGTGGCATGCCAAAGAATTGTTACATAGTGATAGGATAACAAAACACTTAAGTCCCCCTAGGGTACTGTTGTTCTGTCTGGTGAGTTTTCAAGCCTGGCAGATTGTTTTCAGAGATGAGGGCAGTTTATTACACTAAATCTAAAAGATTTTATTTGGTAGCCAGATATAGAAAGCTAACTTTTAATGAGTTTAATTGGCAATGCAATCTGCCTCAGTGTTTAATCAAGATCCTGCTCTTTTGATATTGTCTTTGGTTTAAGAACCAAATCCAGTTTAGTAATGTTCATGTGTGATGTACACATTGCTGGGTTACTACTAGAAAAATGGTACTTTTATTTTCTCAGATGCACAAAGTACAAACCTCATCACACTGTATGCAAGAAACAACTACAAGGGTATAGTGTGATAGATAACAATAAATAGCCAGTAACTGACCACTGACTGAGTAAAAACATTGAAAGCTTTGGGAACATTTGCTATCTGTAATGATGCAAGTAATGTGTCAGTTTTTCAAGCCGCACCTTTTAATATGTTTTCAGATTCCCTTCTTTACTCCACTATTTGTGCATTTTAATGCATTTCAATTATCCGCTGTTAGTTATTGTATTTATGTAACATTAGATTGTGTCCTTGGTAATGTACTTTTGTCTTTAGATGGCAATAAGCGATGATAGTCTTATAAAAGTGACTTTTTTTTATGATGAGCTATTACTCGATTTGCAAAACAAACAGCTGTTTTGATTGGTTGACCCCAAAAATGTCATTTCAAATTTCACAAATTTTAGCAAAGGTATTTTTAAATGGGTGCTTGTAATTGATTCATTAGTGAGGTTTAAATGATAAAAGCACATCTGAGCAGCCAGTTTGGCTGGGCTCAGTCAAACTCAAGCCACAGTTTGTAGTATATATATGCACTTTGGTGTAGTTTTCAGAGCAAATGCATTAAATAGTTAATAGAACAGATATAAAATATTAATAATAAGAGTCACTAGCAATGCAGAATTCCTTCTCGGGTATAACTGCATACTGGGCAATGGAGTTCAGCACTATTTTTGTGCTAGGTACGTTCAGTAAGATAATTTAGTATGGCAAACAGGTCTGGTCGAAGCAGAAGAGCGTTAAAGATTATGGAGCTATGAGAAGTGCCCCCTAGATAATGAAGTTTAGTAAAGGTTCATATTAAACTGATATTCAGCAGTTTTTATGCTTGGAAAATCAAGTCTGTTATCTGACTTGGCAACAGTAAAATAAGACTAACGAGAGCTCATGAGAAGTGATAGCATATAAGAATAAATATCACACTTCCCCATAGAAAATGTCCAACTTGTGGGACTAATAAAAGTTTATTTTATCTTAAGTTTATCTTAAGAACACAGATGCTCCATTACACAAAAAAGTCAAGGTACTAGTACCATCTAACCATGAATACTGGTCCATTTCAAGCCCAGGTAGTGGCCACTCTGCACACAGATGCATCATTTAGACTCCAGGCCTTGGACAAAAATAGCTATTTTCACAAATTTTCTTGTAAGATTAAACATTTTTAAACCAAATGACAGGAAAGTGTCATAGTCATCGAATAATCATTAAAATAACATGAAGACAGGAACATATAAGTGTATGCTGCTATAAGGTAATTACTTAAGTGAGTCAGTCTTTTTTCTAAGTGAATTTCCCACCAAATCGAGGTCTTTAAACAAAGTACATTTAAACAGCACCTTTTGTCTCTTTATGTAACACATTAAAAAAATAATTTTTACATTTTAAGAATTACAGTAAAGTACAGTTACAAAACCTTTGACACCGTCCAATCATCGCTGACCACATCACTATTGTGCAACTGAAGGAAATGATTACCATACAGTTTAAAAACTATGAATTACTATGATTCACAGGTAAATTAAACTGAAATCCAGCCACCTCCTTTATTAGTACACAGTTTTGCCCTTTTGGATCTCGATGCACAATATTGGTCTCCAAATGCAAAAAGTATGGGTCTCCTTGTGGTAGACTTTTATTTGAAGGTAAACAGTGGATCTCCCTGGTCAAAGGATTGGGACATTGTCTGCTTCCCCCTTCCCCCTCACTATCCTGCTCTATAACAGATGGAAAGAGAGGCGGGCAGGCAGACGGGCCAGTTGTGTGTGAGTTTGTGAGTGTGTGTGAGTTTGGAGGGGAAAAACAGAGTCAGCGCTGGAGCCAGACTCGGCAGTACAGTGCAGCAGCAGCACCACCAGTACAAAGGACCCATTCTACAAGGCATGTGTGTGTGTGTGTGTGTGTGTGTGCGCAAGCATGTGTGCCCCACCACCCTGCGTCACAACACAAGCAGGAAACCACTCTGGGCCTCTGGCAGTGCACGGGCTGTGGAGGGGCAGGCTGTCTGGGGCCCAGCAGCAGACTTAATGAAACCCAATAGTGCGAGTGCTAAAAATACCCTGGCCCGCATAGGCACCAACAAAACAACATGCGTGCATGGAGCCGAGGAAAAGGTTCCTTCTATAGGTTTATTGGACCTGGAATGAATATTGAAACTGTATGGGAAGATCACAGAGGCAAGGATCTCCATGGGCAGGCCCTATTAGGATGGATGTGGCTGAGTTGGGGCCTGATTGGTGGCGTCATTGTTATTATTAGCAGTAGGGAAACGGGAAGGGGGACAGGCTAATTAACCTGTGGCACAGAAAGGGATATAAACATGTCTGACACCAACACCTCCTCAACCCCAAAGGCTGCAGTGACTGTGTGTGTGTGTGTGTGTGTGTGTGTGTGCATGTCTACAGTATATATTTACTAGTTCCAAAGAATCACTAATTGATATCAGTTACTTTATGATGCAGAACTTGGTCTGAAGTGGCTACACATAAACATAAGGTGACCATGACCAATATCAAGCTTAAAGAAAGCAGCTAAAATATTACCTAAGAAATGTCAGGAAAATGTCCTATTTAGTCTTTTAAGGGATAAACAGCATCCTCAAAACAGTCCTAATGATTCCAATTGAGTAGCTTAAATGAGTTGTAAAGAAGCACTACATTCACTTTCCCTATATTTGTTTACTTTCTGTACTATGTGAAATGATAACAGAGAATATGGAGCTATACTTCAGGATAATAGAAAAAGTACACTTTACAACTAATTAAAACATTTGTCAAAGTTGTAAAGTGTACTTTGATCTTGTTTTATAGCTTACCACATAAATTAATGAACTAATAATGCTAACAGACAACGCAACCAATAATACAGTGCTGATCCTGATTTAAAAACTGTTTAAATTTTTACAACCAAGACGAAACAAAAACGCATTTTCACTAACAATTTCGTATTGTATGAACACACACTCATGCACATGCACACACATATCCATGTACACACAATTTCAGTTTTCTTTTCAATGCTTATGAGTAAGACAAGTCAAAAATACAACATATATTTTTTTGTAATGTTTCTGGATGATGCTAGTCCATCCTGTACTCTTATTTGTTCACAAGTCATATCTAATATTCTCTCTAGCGATGTCTCTGTGGAAGTATCTTCTAGAATGCCTTACCTCTCCTCAGAAGGAAAAATTCGGGCCCTAGCCTTCATGGTGGGGACAGTTGGTGATGTGGATGACAATTATAAACTTTTCATCTCCATGCAGAGAAGAATTCCTCTGTAAGGATTAGGAAGAGGAAGTATGGTGGCAGCAATAAGGAAAACGTCCTGGCAAATCCCTCTGCAACTTCAGTGGAGTGGTGGAATGCCACATTAACCCTCAGCACAACAAAAATTGATATCAGTTTCAGTTTTACATTTAATTGGTTCAAGTATTGAACTGAACAGTTTTGAGAGCTGCTGACAATATTTCTTATTCAATTTTAATGGAAAAGACAAAACAGTATTTACAGAAATAATTACCTTTGATCCACGTTCAAGTGGTCATGCTGCAAAAGGGGAGTGTTGATTTTATTTTATCTA
>JBBMFX010000011.1:14814750-14856188 GCA_037832545.1 Rhabdalestes septentrionalis | reverse complement strand
AATGTGCTGTCTTTCTTAACGCTGTCATGCATATGACCTGAAAAATCGATTCCCTAGCAATCGAGGTCTCCTGTAATGTCGAACGTAAGGGACAGCGACTTAAGAAGCTTCCTAAGGGATGGTTCGAGAAACTCTAGGAAATGTAAACAACTTGGGTAAGATATAGCTTGGAAAATCTTATTCGCGCGCTGAGTGTTCGTTATCGAGAAACCGGGCCCTGAACGATAAGTGGTATCGATAGAGGTAGTAATACTCTTAAAACCTTAACGATACCCATCCCTTGCTTCAGATTTCTGCTCATTGCTGCTAGTCATTGTGTGGAATTATAAAATTCCATGAGCAGCACACCTAATTTAATGTAATGAAGAAAAATGAGGCAAACCAGGTATTTAATTGAATATTGGACTCACATTAGGAAAGAGGTTTGGAAATGGTTAGGAGAACCCTTTGCCGCACATAAAATCACTCTAACATTCCAATAAAAACAATTAACATCATTACAGTAATGTTGTAACACTACTGTCCAGTAGTAAACCGGTAGTTGATTTTACTGTGCAGTTCTTTTCTGTAAAGTATTAAAATGGCTTGTTACCAGAAAACGTGGGTCTAGTTTTGTATCTGGCCATGTTTATTTTTCAGGAGTCTGTTCATGATTTTGATGCAGAAACTCACATTTCTGAGTTGATGGAGAGGTTCTGGGACGACCAGCAGGTGTGTAGTTGGTTTTCCTTAGTGATTACCTTCATGTGAACATGGAGTATAGTTCTACTTTAACTGAACTGTTGTTCTGCTTTGTTAAAATGTTGCAGTTTAGTATGAGTGCAGAATTACTGTCTGACTAATTTGTGCATCCTAAAAAAAGAATGCTCCAAGAGGAAATTCTAACATTAAAGTCAAATCACACTGCCCTAACATTTGCTACCACTATACTGAATTTTTTGTTTAGACAGTAAGTGCTAAGTTTCTGTGACTATAATAGCTGTACACTTTTTATAGCACCTTTCACAATCCCAAGGATGCTTTACAGAGTAACAACAAATCAAGCAAGGATTGAAGGTTTTTGTAATGTGTACATAATAAATTCACAAATAATAAACTCATTGGTGTCCGGGGTTTAATTCACTGAAAGGAAATGTACCTTCATATTAACTGACATTCTATCTTAGCCATTGCCAGTCTACTGCTGTCTGTGCTATCTGGGAAAACGAGGCTTACAGGTGCAAGTACCTCTATTGATTCCTTTTCCAGGGTGCTAGTGAAAATGCCAGAGCCATGACACGCTCGTCTGATGACAACGAAATCGGTCTCCTGGAAATTGATTTGTTTATGGAGAAACTGCAAGGTATGTTCATAAGCCTTTTTCTTTTCTGATGTACCTGATGCACCTGGTCCCGGTGAAAGCAGTGTGTTAAATTTTGTTTCTTTGTCATGCAGGATCTTACCAGGCTCTGCGATCAGCTATTGAAGTGTTGAAGACCAAGTCATCTAGTCATGCATGATGTGCAAATGGAATAAATATGAAACAAAAATAAATAGTCTGACACCCGTCCAGTAAACCAAACTTCATTATTTTAGGCTACAGGTGGGGTTTATAGAAAAATGGGTTACACCCCTAAAATAAATTTGACAGTTTGTACAGATTGTGTTTAATAGTTGTTTTGTAAACTCAATAAAGGTTTTTGTTCAAGATTGGTGTCATGGCTGTGTTTAATTTGACTGAAATGGACATATGGAAAAACACAGTGTATGTGTGAAGTGTCCATTTCTCAAATGTGAACGGCCAAAATTCTCTACAATAATTCCCTGGTTCAGTTACAGGATTTATCCACTGGCAAGAGTATAACTTGGTACTTGTAAGCTTCATAAATGGTGGTATTTGTATTCTCTTTTGCTGATACCAATACTGTTCTAAAGTGCAGTTACTGGCACTGATATATGATGCCAATATAATATATTCATATTAACTTTCTGTTTTTGATTATTGACACGACTTTAGGTTAGAGGGGCTTTTCATGTGTATTTTGGGGGCAAAACAGTTGAACATTAATATATTCACACACCCCCACCAAGTAAGAATGTCCTTAAGTTTCCCATTTCTAGTCGTCTAAACATTCTCAGCATATTTGATAATTGACTTGGTGTTGAGGGGTGTTGTAGTCGGGTAGAAGATGGGACTAGAGTGAATAGGCAGAAAAATAAACATAGAAAAACATGTTTTCTTTTGCCCCAATCATGATCAGCCTAAAAGCAAGAAAGCTAAAATATAATACATTTACATCTCTGCTTTCATAGAACGAATGATTTCAGTTTTAATATTCTGAGCGAAGTGCTTAAACAAATTCCGAACAAGTGCTTTAAAAACTGGTGAAAGATAAACAACATTTCTCTGAAGGCATGTAACAAAATAATGTATCAAAACAAAGACTGAAATATATCAACTGTAATCACTGGAAAACTGTCTTTCCTTTTTTTTTTAAAATTCAGACAAAAAAAATAAAATTGTTATACAACCGACCACACGGTGTGAACCCGAACCGAATTCTACCTCTGCATTAAAACCCAACCACCAGAGTGGGATTCGAACCCACGATTGCCCTAACCACTAGCCCACCACTTCTCTCAGAAAGGAAGTGCTTTATTTATATGATAAATTGATCCTGATGCGCAGATACAGCAGACATCCTGACTCTAATCCAATATTGCGCGTGGAACCCGTGATTGTCATCACAATTTTGTTCCGAAAAAAAACCAATCGTCCAAAACCGAAAGTGCATTTGTTATCATTTTCGGCCCGAAAATTTTGGTGGCCGAATTTTCGGCCCATCCCTATTCTATATCTGTGTGTGTGTGTGCTACATAGATAAGCATTGCCTTCTTAAACACATCATGTCAGAAATTGCTTTGGGGGCACCGAATATGTCCTTCATTTGCTGCAGGTTCCTCCTATTTGGCCCTTCCTGCACACACACATACGCACTGCCATACACAAATCCCAGACAGTGTTTACGCTTACACTGCAAGCAAAAGCTGACACATGACAAATCAAAGGCCTACTAAACAACTTGCACTGAACAATTTTCCCCAAAGGACAAAAATAAACAAAATTGTCCTGAAACTGGGTGGCCCCATGTCTCTGTGTGAGGCCCATCAGCCCAAGTGCTTCCTCTGAGAGAACCCCCCCTTCCCCCAAACACATGCACATACACACACCCTGTCTTGCTGGGTGGCATTACCCAAACACACATTGACATACACTTCTCCAAACCATATTCAAATACCACACTGTTGATTTTCCCATGTTATTGCAATGCTAAAAATGCACCCAATTATTCTGTTCCATTTAGCTTATGTTCAGACTACACAAAGCAGTAATTGTTCCTCGGTGGTGAGCTGCTCCACTGATATGGTATAAGCAGAGTTCAACCTTGCGGGATCTCCGTTTAGTCCATGTCTGTCCATCAGGAGTTGGGATGCCCCAAAGCTTTTTTTGCATAATCCGCTAAATCTACAAGATTTTTGTCCGCAGCGGCATTGAATACCTCATTCTTCATAAATTTGTTCCACTCCAGTCAGCTTAATTTGAATTAATATTGAACCATTGAGTCATATTCCTGCTAGAGTACAGATGTCTGTAATGTAGCCTAAAGTATTGTGACTACAGTGATTTAAATGATTGAAGTAAAAAATAAATGTTTGAAAAACTCAAGTAAGGATAAAGGCACCAATTCAAAAACGAGTACTTTTGTTTATTTTTCTTTGAGGCACCACATTAAAATTGGAGGCATTCATAGGAGCAATAATGATCTAGTTAATGCCTTATCTTGCCTGCTACTTCGCTTGGTAAATGGGTTGAAAGCAGAGAAGGAATTTTACATTGATCACATTGTTGAAATGCTAAAATACTGCGGTGCTTCAGGCTGCCGGGCCTCAGTGGGTCTTAGTCCAGCACAGTGTGGTAAATTCCCTGTTCCAACATACCTAACTCACTTCATCCTTTCCTTAGCAGATTTAGTAGGTGTCTTCTCCCAGGAAAATCCCAAAAGAGTGATGGGCTCTCGCACTCCAGGAGCACATTTGAGCCAGTTGACTGCAGTGGGTTTCCATGACTTTCCCTAGAAATCAGCTTTGTGCCCAAAGCTGTAGTGAATCTCCAATGGCTCAAATAAGGATTTTTACAAACACTGTCCCTCATGTTTTGGCCATGTCACCTCTCCTAAAAGGGGAAGTTCTCTGGGAATTTTCTTCTATCTGGAAATGTGTTTCATCATGTGATCTCAGCCTTGTGTCTGTTGGCCCCTGTTGGACTCTGCTTTCTGGATTCCAGCTGTCCACATGAATATTTTCTCAGTGAGGGAAAAAAATTGGCAGCAGCCGCTGTTCGGCTCCCATCACCTCCGTAGACTAAATAAACAGCCCAAACCACCCAGCGAGTCCATCCGAACAACCTCTGTTTTCTTTTCTTCCTCCCTGTCTCCTTTCAAGCACTCTTTGCCGCTGGCTCTCTGTGGAGGCATCTGGATGTGTTGGTGTCTGTCAACATAAGGCCTCCATCCACAATCATCCTCCTTTGAGTTGTGAATATTATTAATGCTTAGTGCATGCATACACAATGAACGTTTCTAATAACCTTATATTTAATTGAATCACACATCTGATCCCAGTTATTCTGCATAAAATGTAGACCTACCAGCTAGTAATAGTGGTGAACTAACCCTTATAATCACCCTTGTTGGTACATGCCGTCATATTGTCCATTTTTAAACAAGCTAACTAACTTAGCTAACACTTACCTAACACTCCATTAAATTAGCTAACACCTTGCTTTTGCTTTTTTCTCATCCTTTTTGTTTGTTTTTTTCAAGCTAATTTGTATTTAGGCCAGTGGATGACGTGGCCAGTGGTAAAAAAAAAATAAAATAAAATTGAAAAAAAATGTTTTTACCCAAAAATCTGTAACAAACATGCACATCATTTGAGCAGACAAAACAGTAGAATTCATTAATAGCTCTGGTAATAAAAGTCATGTTTTGTGTCCAAGATTTTGCTGTTTCTTTGCTGATCTCAATCTTCTTGCCTATATTTTCCTTGCTCCTTGTACACTTTGTAAAAAAAAAAAACAAACATCCAGGCAGGATCTATGTTTCTATCACCAGTAGGGGGCAGTCATATTGTGTAGATGAGAAATTCTGAGGCCAGTTCTTGGGGATGGACTCCTGACACACCTAGCATATGTAAGTGGGATTCAATATTCATTGTTCATTTGTCTTTGATTCATAGCGAGCTGTAGCAGAATGAGTATTTTGGTATTTTGTCATCACTGGCTGCCATGTAAGGCATCAGAATAATTTCTCGCATCCAAAAAGCTTCATTCTTGTTTATTTCTCTTCCCTTTTGGCAGCTTCTGCTCCCCTGGCATCTCTGAGGCGCCCACATCGCCGAGTGTAAAATGCTGTGAGCATGAATGAATTCGCCCACTGTGCTCTGTTTGTGAGATGTTTTGTGCAGGAAACTAGTGTGCCACACATCTGGCTGGGCTCGGGTGTTGAAGGAGGCTGATACGAAGCAGGCACTGGCAGTGCTCCTGCATGCAAAGCCACTGCCTTTTCCAGCTGCTTTATATCCCTGTTTTTAAAGCTGCCAGAGAACAGCACGCTTGTCAACACAGGTGTGCAGCCACAACCTAGCACCAGAGCAGCGGTTTATTAAACACACAAATAAAAGGTCCTTTTCCATGCATATTTGTTCTGTTCTGACTCAGGCTAACTTTTTTTTGGCCTGGAGCAAACCAATTCCTTGGCCTCTAGATTTTTTTATGCATTTTTCATTGCTAAATCCATATACAGGTCATCCATTCTTGGCTCTTTTTGTTCTTGTTGCTGTACATATGCCGAGCTGGTCTCGTTATTCGTCATGCTCAAAAGGGAAACAAAAATGTGTCCTGGGCAATTTGAAAATGGCAGTCCCTCAATGAATCTTAAATATGATTTGCAGGGAGACTGCACAGTGTTCTCCTCTGTGTTCAGAACACAGCCATCAAGGCCCAATGAACACTTGGTATGTCAGCACATGCATATGCAACATGTACATATGCATGCGATTAATAGTGATGGGTTCAGGGCGTGAGAACCATTTTATTCTAGAATATTTGTCCATCCCAGTGAGATCATCTGAATAGACTGAATAAAGCATGTATGATAGCAAAAACTTCTGTGCAACTGCAGTGCAACCGGGGTCTACATTTGTCTCGTAAATCAGTGTTACACCATAAATGCAAGTTATGTATAAAGTTAGAGGAGTAGAAGGTCATAATACATTCATGTAATGAGACATTTGGTGTGCTGGAAAAATGTGTTGTCCCGTGTTTGGCCTGAATAGCTCCACCTGGTGATTAAAGTTATAAATTGCTCTTTTATCCCAGCACCGATTTTATTCTTCACTGATTGACAAACTTTTTTCAGTTCTGAGTAATGGTCCAGACTCTTCTTGATCAGAAGGTCACATAGGTCAATGGTGCATGCCTTTAAACAAGCCCCTTTAAAAAAAAAAAAAGAAAGAAAAATCTTATTTTGAGCCTTGCCAGTTACGTTAGGTTGTGAAAAATAATTATCGGGACAATTTAATATGTATTTAGAATTTAAAAGATATTCTTGCACCATTTTGACCCCCGATTTGTATCTACAACCATAACCTAGAGTTCCTGATCAAGATTAGACTTTTTATTCCCAGCCCTTCAGGCACAGGCCTGAATGCAAACTGGCTTGAAATAACCAAACACAAAGGATGAGAAAAGAACCTAACTCACTGTTAACTGTTAGCCAAAAAGTCCAGCTGACACAACCTTCTCTTTTGTATCTAACGTCTGACATAATCCTGTGCAAAAGGGACTTTTATTTAAAAGTGTGATTTAGCTGGAATTGTTGACTAGGAGAAGAAATTCCAGTAGAGAAATAATATTCTCTGAAAACATTTTACCCTGTTTTTACGGTTTTAGACAATGTCTTTAGCTGTGTTTGTCATGAAATATGTGGAATTTCCTCATGAAATGGGGAATTGCAAGAGTGTGATATCTCTCAGATTTCCCAGTCATCTCCTAACCGGAGAGATATATCTTTATCATAAACCTTTCCACTCATGATGGTCTAATATTTCACCCCTTGAACCTCAGGACCTAAAGAATATTTAGCTTCATACACACATTCACTGCATGCTAAAATTCTAAAGTTTTCTTTTTTAATTTAATGAACATTGATGGCAGATTATATTCATTAAATCCTATTTGTCAAGTGGGCAGGGGTGTTCTGAAGGTGGAGGGGACATGTCCCCAGAATAAATTACATTTTTGATAACAGGGTTTGACTAGAAATGTGGTCTCCCTTTACACTAGGGTGGCACTGGCCACCCATTACCGCATCTTGGCTCAACCCTTGAAGCACACCAAGCCACCAAAGTCCCCAATTCAGCATAGCGTACTGGACGTGTTTCCAAAAAGCTCCCTGCAACCATACATGGGCAGAACCTCAAAGCCAGAGCAGCCGGGGACACATATGGCACAGCTCTTGACGTTCCTCAAACATGTTGCCTCGGCCACATAAAATGGCTCTGCCAGTCTACTTCGCCGCCTTCATTACATTTTATTACTACTTGCATGCGTTTAATTATAATCTAGAGACGAGAGAGAGGGATAAAGAGAAATGGCTTTTAAATCATAGTGCCACCACCTTATGATTATTTCTCGTTCTGATTTAGGATGGAGATCCTATGGGACAATTTTATGTACAGCGGTATCTATTTTTTAAACATGGAAAATAACAGAATATTTTAGATTTTAAAACAATGGAAAAAAATAAATTGCTCAAGAAGATATGCAAAAATTTTCACTTTTTCTAAGGTCACCATTCAAGTTTGACCATATTGATGGGCTGTTTTATACCAAATACTGACCAACTCTAAAATTCATGTAAGTATTTAAAGATTTAAAAATGTTCACTTAAATTATGCTGATGATATTTGAAATTAAATTTGTGTTAACCGAGTGTAGAATGCAGGAATGCCTTTTCATGTGATTTCAGGTATCTGGACCCCTACTGTATATAGAGCTTTTTTTTCAGCAAACACTATTACTAACTAGTTTTAAAGAAAAACAAGTGCCAGAGGGAAAAAAATCTACCCTGAAAATGACAATGGGCATGATGAAGAAACACTGTCAGGAACCAATACTCTAAATGAAACACTGTGCTGGCCTAATGGAATTTGTCCAGAGCATGAGACTTTACGAGATTTTACACCACCGTGCTGGAAGCGTAACTACGTGAGCAAACCTCGATGCGTCTGGCATTCGGGCTGTTATTGTCTCAACCGAGAAAACCACTTCTGAACACTGGCTTTACATTACAAGCTCATATTTAGGCCCTTCTGTAAACATGGCGGGGGCCAGAATGAATCAATTAAAAGGGCATTATGCCGGTTCCTGTTTATTTAAAACATGTTTATACACTACGAGGGGGCCTTGCCTGTGAATCCATATTGTGTGTGGGACTGTACAATTTGGAACTCACTCAATCAACGCACACAACCTGGCGGGCTACTCTACCAGTGTTTTTGTCCTGTTACACACTGTTTAGGTGTCACTCTAAAAACTGTTTCATCACTCAGTCATTAGGCATCTGTGTTATTATCAGTTGCAGAACTTAATTTAGTAGTGTGAGAGGTGTGAAAGATAGATGAAGACAAATCCTATGTCATAAAAGCTGCTCAAAGCAAAGCTATTGAAGGGAAAACATTAAGGCATAAAGCTATAGGGGTAAAAATTACTGTCAGTCTACAAACATTAAACACACACACATACTAGTTTTTCACTAACCAGGCTGCTTGAATTCAAGCAACAATGGACGCTCATCCTCCTCGACCACCCAAGAAGCCCAGCAGATCATGTGTTGACTCTTTTGTTCTTGCCCTCAGTCCTCCAAACACCCATAGCCCCCCCACCCCCCACCCACGTTCACAAGGGCTTTAAAGCTTGTCCCCTGATTCTTGCCACCTAGATGCAGCGATTGTTCAGCGTGTCAGCTGCTCTATCTGCCTGTGTGTTGGAGGCTATTTAAGGCATCTTTCAGTGAGTGCCAGCTGCCCTTCTCTATTTCACTTGAGCCTTTTCCTAAACAACTCTGGCAGCCCTGTTCATAAACACACACACACACACACACACACACACACACACACACACACATCTCCCCCACACCCAGATTTCTGCAATGCTCACTTCCTGTCTTCTCAAATCGCAGCTCTAATCTGTCCTGATAAAGTTAGTCAGAGAGACAGAGAGAGAAAAATGCGAAAAGAAGAAGAGAATGAGAAAGAGACAGAAAGAGTGAGACAAAAAATGATATAGAAAGAGGAGAGAGAAATAGATAAAATGAGAAAGAGGGAGAAAATGAGACAAAAAGAGGGAAGAAAAAAGATGAGAGAGAAACGCAACGAGACGAAAATTAGACAAGAGAAAGGGAGGAGAAAAGTGTTGAAAGAAGAAAACAAAAGGAGCGATAGACAAAAGGAAAGAAAGAAAAGAGAAAGAAAAAAGAATAATGTAAAAAGCAAAAAGAGACAAAAAGATAGAGTGAGAGACACAGAGAGAGAGAGAGAGAAAGAGAGAGAGTAAGACCCCCCAGTTAGTGTAACAATGCAGTCAGTATGTTTGGCTTCTCCAGTTCGCACATTTCTGCCAAAAACAGACATGAATGAGAGATGCCTTATCACTCATTCAATCAGTGCACACAACACACACTCACACACACACACTCTCTCTCTCTCTCTCTCTCTCTCTCTCTCTCTCTGTTTCTCTATCTATCTATCTATCTATCTATCCATCTCTGTGAACTCAGTCAGTACGTCACAGAGGTCCATGGGAAGACACTTAAGCTACGTCAGTTCCCCCAGTGAGAACTCTCTCATGTCCTCTGGTACTCCACTGGATGTTTTTCATACAGCAGCAGCTCCAGGAAGCCCATCAGCACACAGTTTGAAGAAACAGCTCCAAAAGAACATCTTGGTTTACGAAAAAATGCCTCTGCATCTCCTATCATGCTTGGGAGCACAAGCTAAAAAAACATCGAGTGTTTCCAGCCTTTAGCAGGACATCTCTGAGCTGCAGAGTCAGTCCCCTCACCCAACTCATGTCCCTGTGGCTGCGGGGCCACGACAGTAACTTCAAAAGCTCAAGCCATATCAGATTCAGACAGGCCTGAGGTGGCTGACAAACGAGGCAGTGTTGTGGGGAACGGAGGAATTTACAGCACATGCCTTTCATCTGCATAGGTGGCCTCTGTCTTTTGCCCGGGGACTCATAACAATCAAACAGGAAATGTGGGGCCTGGCTATTTTACGTTTTACACACCACCCCTTCACTACACCTGAGTGGCCTGCTCCAACACAACCCTGGCCCCAAACTTTCTAACACCTCAGCTCTGCATGAACACACATACACGCACTGTTGAATCACCAACAGTATAGTGTTCTACTCAAAATCAGCATCTATAAGGTTTGTTTCATGTTGATAAGCATGAAATAAACCAAACCTGAGCATAAATCTGTTGTAATATCTTTGGAATCTTATAATGCAGACTAGTGTTATCTGCATTATACACTGGTTACGTTCCTAGGAAACCGCATAGAGTAAAAAAAACGTGATGTGACATGTAAAAATAATACCAAAAATCTTTTTGTTTAGAGTAAACCCTAAATATTCTCCCAAATAGGCTCCAAAAAGGCTTAAATTTAATTTCAAACTTAGCTTAATACATTACGCTCTACAGTGTACACGGAACTCCCGCAGTGCTAGACTGTAAAATACCAATATTACCACTGTATAGACTGTACTGTAATTCATGCACTGGTGTTTTCTTTGCTATTCACTGTAATTTTCATTGGTAGAAACAAGTAAATATACTAATAAAGTCATTTAATTTACAGTAATAAAAATACAGGGCTTTAAGAAGAACAATCTGAAAAACACAAAAACACTAGAGTCACTCCAATTCTGGTCTGCAGCTGCCACACATGCGTCACGGGGCAGCAGCCAATCAGCAACAAGGAGAAATAAATAGCATTCTCAGAGTGACTACTTTCAAACCTCCTGCCTCTGGGTACAGCAGTATTTCACCATCCCAAGTCACAGATTCTTTGTGTTCTCTAGACAGTACCAAAATGATAAATGTAGCTGAATTTACATTAATATTTATGTTACAACATAAGTAAATTATACTGTATAGGCTGTGACATCTAGGCCTCGTCAGCCACCCCCCTCGTCTTCTTGCAGGGTTGTTTATGTCTGGGATTATTCTGTTCAGGTGCATCCGATTGCCTTGCTAAAGCAGCACTCAGACATAAACAACCAACACAAGGATGAGGGAATGTGGTGGGCAACGCCCAGACGTCACAAAGCAAAAAAAATGATGCACAGGATGCGTGCAGTTTACAGGAACAATTATTTGTTAACTATAGACTGAAACAGTGACAGCTGATGCATAAAAGTGGAGGTTACTGAATACCAAAATGGCCATTTTATTAGAAACACCTGCCTAGTAGCGCTACCTTGCTGGTTATATATGTAAAAACAAAATGATCTACAGTCTTTAATCGTCTTCTAGGTGACCAGAGATTGGATGCACCTGTACAGGGCCATGCACCAAATAATGGAAAAGTGAAAAAAGATGCACATTATAAATCGCATGAGTTGTATTAGAATTTAAAGTGTCATTTTATTATTTTGTACATGCAAGGAGGCTGGTAACAGCATAGCTGAGGGAATTTTCGGACAAAAGCCAAGAACTTCAGTTTAGTTGTGTGTAAGACTGTTTTGATCTGTCACTCAATTACACCCTTTACATTTGACATTTGACAAACACGTCCAAAAATGAAACAAGACGTTCAAGCTTGATTTGTAACATTTATTTTGTTAGTTGAATTCCTATTAAGGGTGAAGGAAAATGATGGTCACACAAGAGCTGTGTGTGTTCTTTTTTCTCGCACATAGTTTTCCAAAGTCACAGTGTTTTAGACAATGACAAAAAAGAGAAATTCCTCATATCTTTACGCAAAGAAAGAAAGGCAAGGAAATCTACACAAGGTGAGTGGCCGAAGCCACATGCACCTCTCCTTCATTTTCCAAACCATTTCTCTTTATCCAACAACAAAAGGAGCTTAAAGCTCCACCCAATTTGAGCCCCCCCCCCAAAAAAAATCAAACAAATAGATATAATTATATATTTGCATTTATAATATATTTACTCTTTTAAAATATAACTTCAGTCTAGTGACTAACATCTGTACAAACTACAAAAATAAAAATTTGATATAAATAATTCATATGGCATGACATACATTTGAAATAGAACTACAACACTATGCAGGACCCCCGCCCCTAGATTTCGGTCTGCTATCTCATAACGTAGATTGTTTGTCTTTGTGTTGTTGGGTTTTTGTGGTTTTGTTGATTCAGTAGCTCTGTACTGTTTCTAGTCCTGTCACAGAAAAGAGAAAGAAATACGAAGCTGCCACTTAAATCTAATATGATTCCCTGGGTTTTATCTGGCAGTGTTGTGACCAGTACTGAAAGAATTTTGTTTCAGAAAGATGCAGAACATGGAAGAAATACTGGCTGAAATGAAAAGAGAGTATCTCAACTCTACACTGGCCTGGCTAGAAAAGCCAACACAGTCCTGTCTATTACATGGGACTTGCTATGTATTAAGCCATGTATTTATAACAGCTATGTATTATAATAACACAACGGAAAACAAAATAACAATAACAAAAAAAACAAGTACCTCCCTTTGCACTTAAATAAAATTCCCTTTCTGAGTGACATTTTGGGTAATCTGCTAATTAGTCTAGCATTGATAAAAAAAGTGAAGCTTACTCAATGTACAACAAAGCAATAATTGTAAAATACATCTGCATCTCCCTGCTTCAAGTATTCAAATGTACAGACTGCAAATGACTAAAAAATAGCAGGTCTATAATAAAGAAAAACACCTAGAAAATGAATCTCATTTGATCCCATAGTTCCACACACTGCAAGTTCTAATGTCAGTATATAAAGGAAATAGGAGATATTGACAGTTTCCATGTGCTGCAGGTGAACGAACATTTGGGGAAAAAATGATCTAGGACCACAAAAAGAACTGTGACCTTTCCAATGACCGACTTCACTGAAGAACATACAGTAAAGGCTATAGTGTAATGTGGAAAGGCACAATGATTGCCCTCAATGAATATGAAGGTATAAAAAGAAAACAAGCCAAAAAAACAGCTTAAACAGATAAATGGCAGGACAGTACTCTGTAGCTTTCTGTAGGTCACAGTGCAATAAAATGGCAAGGTATTCGCAGGGAATGAACTGAAGCTGCAGTGTGAGAACATGTTAATGTAAGGATGCAGCTTAATGCCGAGGAGGGGGTACTGCATATTTTCAAGGCATATCTGATGTGTAGCAGCAAAAAAAAAAAAAAAAAAAAGAACACTGACCTTTCATTTTCAATAACCTAATATCATTTCACTTCTCAGAATTTTTACATAGCACATTTCTTAATCTATACAAAGGAGGAATCAAAGCCCCCGAATCCTCTTATACCTCTGACTTTACATAAGAGAATACACAAGTTATACAGTACTCTTTTAAATAGTTTTTCCCTCTTTTTAGTATTAAAATATATATTTATGAATGTATATATAATCTTAAAACAAGACATTTTTTTTAATAACTTTTAAAATAAATCCTCTCATCTGTGAGGTCTATGTACAGTTCAAAGAGACAGAGTTGGGGCTGCGGTTGTCCTGAGACAGCCAGAGATAGATTCCAGACAAAGGGATGTGGGAGAAGGGAGGGGGCTGTCTAGCAATCTTTGGCTGCCTGCATCCGTGTACCACCTGCAACACAGAGAGGGGAAAGGAAAACACAGTCAAAACCACTGGAACACTGGTGAGGTTTGCCTCTACAACCCACAGGTACAAATATGCAGAATGTGACACAGCCAACTGCAACATCCCGAAGACTGTAAGACTACTTTCTACACTAAAAAGTTTTAATATCACAAATTATTAGGTAACTATGGTAGAACTTTGATGTTTGTTGCATAGCAGGATGGCAAAATTTTCATAGCAGGATGCAAATAAGCATCCAAACAATCACAGTGCTTTTCTGTGAGCATCAAATACAGTTATACATGAACAGATGATGTTCTGAGTATTGAGGGTATGCAAAAAAATTCTTTATTAATAATTTGTAATATTTTACTGTCCCAAAATCAATGTGTATCTATAATATATTTGAAGTCAATATCAATCGTAATAAGCAGCAGTAAAATCGCTACTCTAGCATCCTGAACAAAACATCATCCGCATGTTACGTGTCGCTTACTAAATTATGAAACATCGGGCTCTCTTACCTAGACCCTGGTTAGCTTGATGCTGGTTCTTCTCTGGGGATTCCAAATCTTGGATTTCCAAAGAGTCTTTCTGAGAAGACTGAGCTGCTCTCCCATACATTTGTAAAGTCCTTTTAGTGTCCTCGAAAGAGTCTGACTCACTGTCTTCGAAGCCCTCATGCATGTAACCCTGATAGGACCCCGGCAGACTGGGGTGCACGGCCACCGTCACTGAGGCGGTGGCGGTAAACATGGTGACTGTGTTGCCAGCATGGGCTTGAGCTTTAGTCCTGTTCTGCTGTGGCCCTCTGCTGGGGCCAGAGTGAGTAGTCCTCCCAGGACAGTGGGTCCTGTCACTTGGCAAATGCTGCCTCCTAGATCCCTGGTACTCCTGTTTGCCATCCCACCTCATGACTTGTGAACTGATGGAGTTTACGGTGTTCTGTGCTGATTCGCTGGCTTGATCTTTCATGCCACCGGCAGTTGGACCTTCGGTGAACGGCTTTACAACCTAGGAAGTACAAGTCATCGGATTACTATAGGAACTCATTTCACTGACGTGTCGGAAAGCACATAAGCAAATCTTAGTGAGCACAGTTCTTCTTCTCAAGCTTTCAGAGCAAAACAAATGAAGTAAAGTTCAGACATCTAACAAAGGATGACCACCTATGTTGTAGGTATTGGGAAAAATGCAAATCTCTGCCAAACTATTTCTTCAGATTTAACGAACAATACATCTGTGTAAGATACTTACTGTGAGTTTAGGAAAAGTGGGGTTCGTGCTGGCTTCCAGCAGGATGTGAGAGGTGGGAGGAAGTGTGGAAGCAGTTATGTATGCACTCCTGTCAGAGTGCTTGTAGTCTTCTTCCCCAATCCCTGACGTGGTGGTTGTCTCTGAATAGTACTCAGAGTCTGAGGCCTCAGAGAAGGCCTGGCGTTGTCCTCTAGGGATATGCCCCGCGTAGTAGCCGTGGTGGTTCATGGTCGGCGGTGTCAGCTCTGGTGAGGGGCTTGACAGACAGTTGCCATTGTGAGCAGCGCCGATTTCCGCCGGAGGGCCCATGACAGACAGGAGAACTGGCAGCAGTACCAAGCCATTTAGGATTCCCAGCAAGGTCAAGATGGCCAGCACCGCAAAGAAGTACCTTAGGAAGAAACACAGACAACAAACATGATTAACTCCAAGGAACCATCCTGACCAGGGAGCTAGAGAGGACTCTGGAAATGCCATCCTCTACTAGCAAACATTCAACATAATGATCTGCACTACTCATACCATATGTGCAATGACTCCTAAAGACTGTGATACGTTAAAAATGGTCAGGGGGGACTTCAATGGTTTGTGTACAGACAACACTTTGAATGACAGAGCTATGAGAGGGCAAAGTGAAAGGAATCATCTAAAGACCAATGGCTTAAATATATTAAAAATAAATAAATAACTGTAAAAATCCATAGGTTAACAGGAATAATAACAAACAGAAATAATTAGTAGTTGTAGTCCAAAAAACCGTCATCATCCAGGAGCTGTTTGCCTTCTTTCTTTTGATTCCTTTTGTCACATATTTTATCCAAGCTACATGGCAGAGCAGAGGACACATTCCTCAGCACCATCTTCAGTGTGAGCACACTCATTCCCTCTCGCTCCCTCTGGGATCCCTCATCTATCACTACTGGGCTGCCACTTCCTGAACAAGTGTGTTTACATTAGCAAGCAAATTCTACACGTCAGAAACATTCGCCCCACTGCAGCGTTCCTTCTCACTCCTTCTCTCTCTTACTTAAACGTTCTTTCTTGCCTTCCCCTCTGAGGCCCCCCAGGCCCATCATTGCTGCTAATGTAATTTTCCCCTCAACAACTTAATATCCCATCTCAATGAGATCCCATTTCACCCAAGCCAGGGTATGCCACCTCTGTGTTTACACTGGGCAGGCTAACCTCCACTTTCTCTCTCTCTCTACCCCTCTCTCCTGCCATGTTAGCTTCAGAAATAATCACAACACACCAGGGCCATTCTGGCAATGGATATTTCTCTTACAAGTCTGGATGCAAAGACTCTTCAGTAGAAAATCAGCCAATCAGCCCTTTAGCCAAAGGTCAAAAACAGACATGCTTCCAATGATCATCAAGTCAACTGGTCTAGCCCTAACAACTTTTGCTTAGAGGAATTGTATAAACCTCAGTGGAAGTGATTAAAACATGATCCTTTTCCACAAAGCTGAAAACGCCACCCTTTTCCACCCAAGCCAAGAACATAGAGGTCTATCTAGTTTTGGGAATGGCACATCTGAAGTACTCACGGCTTAGATAGAAATCTTACAGATTACAAAATTACAGATTACTTTATTTTATAGAAACTTAAAAATGAAGCAAACAACTACAGAACACACACAAACATTTCAACTTGTTGCTGTACCAACCTGCATAATAACACACAACATAATTGCATAATAACAAACTTTCAGTTTTAAGTGTTTTACTTAGATTATTTCCAGATTCTAGCCTAAAAGAGATCAATCGCGTTTGATAAAACCAGAATGGCTTATAATTATATTAGGAAGAATGAGATCAGAGTCTATGCCATTTGCAAAATTCTCAGTTTTCTGTGGCACCCGTTGACTCGGATATACCAAATATTTGCCAACTAGCACTGGGTCGGCTCAGTGGCATGGTGATAATCGGCCTAAAACTTTAAGTGTAATGTAACCTTAGATTATGTGGAGGCACTGTGGTTATACTCTGTGTAGGCCTGGCTAGCGTGCTAGTGAGGAGGCGGCCATAATGGGCAGCAGACCTATGAGGGTGTCTGTGCCTCTGTGTCTCTGGGCTTCAGCTCACGGCACTGAGGGAGGGCTCGCCCGTCGCCACAAGAAAGAGTGCATGGGAAAATTAGAGAGCGCTCCAGTTAAACTCTCACACACACAGTCACACACACATACACACACACACCCTCACACACACAAAAGACAATTCAGCGCTTCTAAGCTGTGGTTCAGCCTTCTGGATGTAGGAAAAAGAGGAACAGAATCTGAAAAAACAAGCAGTGGATTCGGCAAGTTTGGAATGTTGTTTTTGAACTTTGGACCACTCCTAAAGCAACCCCCATTTTGCTTATGTCACACCTAACAGAACTTGAAAAAAAAAGGTTTAACTATGGCACATCTGCTGGGAGCATTCAAGGCTCTTGGTGGAAACTGCTGTCCATTGACCTGTCTCCTCCAGTGTGGCCCTGTATTTGCTTTGGCTGAGGGAAAGCCGTTGAGTAAATGCATCAAAAAACCATGTTAGAAAGATTATAGGGCTGATGACCACCAAAATCTCAATTTTGCACCTATTTTCAGCCTATTTCTAACAAAGTTCTGCCAAACAATATGTTTTTTTTTTTAGCATAGTACCTTCTGCTTAACAGAGTTGTAATGTCCTATTTTAGTAATGGTCTACATTAGAGGTAGACAAGATTAAACGTAAACTCTCCAACACTAAGGCAGTCTGTCAAGTCCACGTACCATATTCAGCAGGAAGGAAGGCAACCGGGGACATAATTCTATGCCACTGTTAAAAAAAGGACTAAGTTAAACCATGAAGTCTCTCAAACAGTAACAAACGCTCTCTCACTCTCACCACCCCCCTTCTCTCTCTCTCCCTCCCTCCCTCCCTCCCTCGCTCATGTCTGCCTCATTAACAAAGCTGAAGCAAACTGCTCAAGTGTAAACCTTTTTCATTTGCAGTTCAGCCCATGCAAACGGCTATCTCACATCCACTCAAACAAATCAGTCGGATCAGTCCTGACAAAACGAGAAGCATTTGGAGAAAAGCGCCAAACTATGAGGCAATCAATATTTTCATTATGTTCGTGACAGTGCAGGAGACATGTGGGCTATTTAGAAGTTCTAAACTGGAGTCAACCTTTTGTTAGTTAGGGGCACTCCAACATTCACAATACTGTATACATGACTGAAAAAAGGCGCCTGTTTATTTTACTAAGTCAACATTCCAAAAGTGGAGCGTGATTTATTTAAGGGGTAAAAAAAAAGAGTAAGAGAAAGAGTGAGAGAGCGAGAGAGAAAAAAAGGGAAAAAAGAGAGAGAGAAACCATCCATGGGCCCCACTTGGGTTAGACCTCCAGAGTAGACCTAGTGTTAGGAATTCTGTTGTTTATATAAACTGTAATCTTTTCCATTCCGATTCAGGGGTTGGAAGGGGTGGCTCCCTGTGAGAAGGGCCGCTGAGCTTGTTCTGGTGTTTATTCAGTGTCCCACCACCAGGAGATGTTTACAGCACTGTATTTATGCTACTCCCCAGCTAGAGGGCCCGGTCTCTCTCTTCTTTACTTCTTTTTCTTGCTCTATCTACATCTAAACAGGACCTCCCAGTGTGAATGCCTCAACGCTGGCACACTGCACCTACCAAATGATTTGCTCCAACGCCCACCCCCGATTCTCTTTCTGCTTTACCACTGTCAACCCCCCCCGACTCCCAGCCACCAAAATCACGTTATTCCTCCTGTCCACCTCCTCTTTACACAGCTTTGTTTCAATCTTTGGAAAGAAAAGAGAAAAAGCAAAAAAAGCAACAAAAAAAAATATCCTTTCACCATCTGACTCAATTCAAAGTCTTGGAGAATGTCTGAAAAGTTGTAGTGCCAAGAAGCCACCCTGGGTGTATTTAAATTTTTTCTTTTTTCCTCGACATGCTTCTTCTCCCTTTCTGCTGCCTTCTCCAACTAAGCCGGCACTCAAGGTTGCGGTTGGGATCTGTCAAATGCCAGATTCAACTGAAAAACACTGCTATTTGCTTTTTTTCCTGAAGACAGACATAAAGTCAAAGGCATTTCTTTAAGGGTTTGCAACATCTTGGTAGAGGCACGATTGACCGTTTGAACTCTCGAGTGGGCAGGGCCAGAAGCCCTCTCATGTGTGGGCCTTGTTTAGGCACAGAAGCTTTCAAACGGGTGACTGGACATTTGACATACTTCCCAAGAAAAAAGCAGATAATATGTGTGTGAGTGTGTGTCACCATGCGTTGGCCATTTACGTGTTTATGAGCAGCTGTTACACACCCTTAATGTTTTCACCATTTGTTGTTGTGTTGAAGCAGCCCTGGCTAAGGGTGGCCTGGAGTGACAAGGCCAGGTGAGATATGTGTGATGCATACACACATTCCCACCTGTACCCTTCTTCACGCTGAATGCCACCCTGACAACTGTGTATTTGCCTAAAAACTGAACAAACACCCAGCCCCCTCGCCTTGAACAAAAGGCATCCTAAGCAAATCTTCACAAACTTTGCAACTCTGGGCAGTTATAAATCTGGAAGCAACATGGGGATTAGGCCCAAATAGTGTAAAACACTGAGTATTTCTTACCTCATGATGAAGTCAAATTCAGACCCAGCTAGCATGAGCACCCCCAGCAGAGTGGAGATGGCACCATCCATCACTGGAGCAAACATATGCTCCAGAGCCATGGCTGAACGTGTTTTTCTGTCTCCGATGGCAGTCAGGAAACCCTTCAGAGGGATAGAGGAAGATCCAAAAAAAATTAAAGCAACTGTAAATACATGAGTGGGAAAAACGTACATGATGGCATTGTAAGAAGGTCCTTACCAGCGCTACATGTACTGTGAATTCCACTCCAATGCCGACAGAGGCAATTAAGATGACCACAGGAATGGCACTCAGTTTAATACCAATTAGTCCCATGATGCCAAACAGCTCCACCGTCATCATAGCCAAGATGAAAACCTAAGGAGTAAATGGACACAACAAGCTGTTCACTATGTAGCATGCTAACAATTTGTTCTCAGGACCCCTGTGTAACACAGCTCCTTATGTTTAGCAGCCCATCCAGCCTCATAGCTTTTACCAGCAATGGCAATGAATACTAATAGCACAAAATAACCCGTCACGGACCAGCATGCTATAGATTACCTGCTCCCCACACTGTCAGATTACATCCTCAACAGAGAAAGCAAAAGAAACTGAATGAGTGAGAAAACGCTTATGAAAAGAGAGAGAAATGAGGGGTTTTTACTGCCTCTCGTGTGTTTGTTATCACTTTCCAACACTGTTCAGTGTTTGGGAAAATCCTTCTAATGTACAATCCTTGGTTTTTGATCAGATGAAAAGAGTTCTCAAGAATGTCTCTGGTTTTTGAGTAGCTTTGATGTTGGCAGGGGTCCAAATACACTCACACACAAAGTGGAGAGGGTAAAAGCCATTTTATTAGTGGCATATAGGCTGTGAAACCGGAGGATTCAGACACTTCCAACAAGATAGTGTGACTGCATGTATGAAGTACATCATTGTGAGTGTACTCCCTACCTACATACAATACAATGTGACCGATTTACCTGGCCAGTCAAATTACAGCTGTTTGAAATGAGAAATTGACAGACTTTAATTATTGACTATATACTGAATATCATTAGCTTTATTTGTATGTATATATAAATATATGTATATATGTATATATATATCATTAGTTTTCAGGCTCAATAAAGCCAGGTCTAGCAAGCTAAGGGTCATATTGATTTCTGAGTACCAGTGTGAAAACTTTCCCAACCATTAAACAGACAGTCCACCCCCCACTCCCAGCAGCCTTACTTCCCCCACAACCCTCCCCAACCTCGCGCTGATGGATGGGTTTAGCAGGCCAAGGTCACAACTGGGCAGATCTGTCCTGTCCCCAAATTTCTGGACAAAGGCAGTTTGAGGTAAAAGGACTCAGGAGAGCTTTGCCACTCCTTTGCATTTCTTTTTTTAAAAACCCGCACAGTCCCATTATAATGACAAAAGAGAGGGGGGGGAGAGAAGAGAGATAGTGTGCGTGTGTGTGTGTGTGTGTGTGTGTGTGTGTGTGTGTGTGTGTGTGTGTGAGTGAGTGTAGCACCCTCTAGACAACCCACAAGGACCCTCCCCAGAGTACGGTTCTGTGTGGCAGGGTTATTGAGCTGTGCTGAGGGGATCAGCAGGAGAAAACAGAAAAAGCAAGAGATTGAGAAAAAGACAGAGAGTGAGAGTGAGAGAGACTTACAATGACACCTGCAGTCCATGGATTGAGCAGCAGGATGGCACACACCAGGAAGGTGCAGGCCAGTACGACACTGATGGACAGCAGGAACCAGTGGCGCAGGCCGATATATTGCTCCCAGAAGAGAAACGGGTAGCCATTAGGATAGTTCTGGATGCCCTTGCGCATGAACTCCTCACAGATTGAGCGCACGCTTTCGATAGCCTCAATGAAATCCGAGGCTTGGCGGAGGCCGTTCAAGTAGAAGGGAAACTGAGCAAACTCCAAGGGCTCAGCAGCAGGGACTGGAAGAAAGAACAGACAGGCTTTAAAGCAATCCTTGGCTGAAAAGTTCCTATGAAAGTGCAATTTCATAGGTACTTTCTAATTTGATCATTTTAGTACATGTTAGCTACATTACCCTTATTGCGCAAGGGCAACAACATTATTATTCAGACACTGACGTGTCTTTTGTCAATTAACTACATTTAACATGAAGGAATAATTGTGGAAATGTTTGTTTTCCCGAGCATTTACATTTACATTTATGGCATTTAGCTGACGCCCTTATCCAGAGCTACGTACAACAATCAGACCACCTCAGTGTAAACGCTGGTATAAATAACACGGAAAGATAAAGACACTCACTGCGCAAATTCTCGCCTGTAGTGTCATATTTGTCATGGATCCACTCGTGAGGGTGGGGGTAAAAGTTGGCTTGGGAAGCAGCATAGCCTAGTGGGTCATTACTGACCCACACAGTTAGGTAGATGTAGAAGACTTCTGCAGGGATCATACCATCATTGTCCACCAGTCGACGGGATGTCAACTGTCAAAAACAAAATTGGCTGAATAAACACGGGCCTATTCAATGGGATGACAAACGTATTGTCAAAAACAAAAGAATGAATAATCAGGTATTAGTCAAACACACACCTGGCTGAAGTTGAGGGGTTCTTTCTTGGAGCCGGTCTGAATGAGCAGTTTGTAGGCTAGTGCACCATCTTCAGAGCCATTGCGGTAGCTGTCGTGAGTAATTCTGCCTGCTTCCCAATCGGCATCAAATGAAGTCTGAAGTCCTGTTGGTCAGAGCACATATTCACCCTAATTAAAACACGTCTTCTTCAAGATGTGTTCAAAACTACGAACACAGCACAAACACAATGTGCTTGGATTGCAGTAAAAGGCCTGAACAAGGGAACTTTCCTTATGGAATTAAAATACTTGGTGAGAGTTAAGGCCAATCCACATACACAAACAGACACATAAAATGAAAGGCCCCCGCCCCTGCCCCCCCTCAAGCTGGGGTCTCCATCTTTGTGCCTGCTGCTGAATAAGTGTGTGTGGGCTGAATAAACTAACCAACGAGAGCCTTTCGTGCTCTCCAAATTACAAAGTCTGGCAACAGCTGAAAAACAGTTTCCACAACCATTCTGTAATTACAGAGATCTCCCTCACAAGAAAAGGAAATAGTATGGGGGGACAGAGAGTGAAGAGAAAAAGACTCTTTCAACTGCCTCCAGTTTCCACTGCCTTTCAAAATAAATCGCTTCTCTTTTCACTCTGCTGTTTTTATGGGGAGTTTTTACCATCTCTGGGTTTCCCTCACAGCTAAAACTTTCTTGCAGACTAGGGCCAGGTGGACAGGTCAAAAGCAGGCACAGATAACCACTGACACGGCCTGATCTTCCTCCTTCGGGCTGAAGGATGAACCAGTGATGGACAGACTCGACCTCTTACTGAACTCCTCACCAGCGGATGAACAGTGTTTCACTTTCACACTTTCAAATGTTTTCTCTCACCTCACACGCCAACTTCAACTCAGAAACCACTAATTAGTGTATTAGCAGATTACTTGGACCAGATGTAGATAATAAAATATCAAGAACAATGGTACTACAGAAGCAGCACTGGGAATCACAATACGAGGTAGGCCAGCTAAAGTTCGGTGCAAGTGTTCCATGCCTTGTGGTTGATATAATGGTGTAATTCACGGCCATTGTCTTGCCAAACGAAGCAGCTGAAGGTCCATAAGGGCAGATTTAGCTACACTCTATTTTCATTTATCTATTCCCAGGATTAAGCCCAAAACCACTATTCAAAATTTAGGATTCACAAACAATCTTTTCTTTTATACAAATAAAATGATCATATTGATGTCAACAGTGTATAAATAAAGGAACTGTATATGTATATAAGAATGAGGTTTAAATATGTAAGTACACCATTCATTGTTGCAAAATGTCTGAAATCTTGAATAAGATTATACTCTGCATTAGTATAATCTACAACTGAAGAAAAAAAAACCATTTAGTAATATGACAATCAAAATACTGAATGGAACTGTACAAATAATGAAATTAAGTGCTTACCTCGCAGCCAGTCTTGAAAGTAGTGAAGCCACATGCGTGGCAGCTTCTGATTGCTGTCCCTCACCACATACTTGACAGAGTTGAAGGCATTATGAAGCTGCAGGAGTTCCCTTTGAGAACAGGCATAGTCAAAGCCATCCATGGTGACCAGGTACATGTTGTAGAAGGAGAAATATTTGAACTGTGCTGAAATAAAGTCATATTCCTTGGTGTCTCGGGGCACTATGTCAGTCAAGTACAGGCCGTCACGGACCATGGTAGTGCCATAGAGACTGAGGCCCAGCAGGGCCACGAATGCCACCACCACCGCTGTCTTGGTCTCGGGCTTCAGCAGCAGGGGGGCGTACCTATCCCGGGCAAAACGAGCTAGGTCCCAGCGCAGGAAGGGCAGGGGGGCACATTCTCGCCCTGGCTGGGATTCCTCAGCCTGGGAGAGGAGGTCTCGGGTAGAACTGGAAGGAGTGAAGAGGCATGAGCCATATGGGTCGGTGGAGGAAGAGGCAGAGGGGGGTGGGGGTCCAGGGCTGGTGGAGATCTGAGAAGTTGGAGGCAGGATGGTGACGATGTGCTGGCCGGCAGCATCACACTGTGTGAAGGCCTGCACTGTAGTTGTGATGCGTGTGCTGGTGGTGATGGTAGTGGAACCGGGGAAACCGGGTGTGGCTGGGGCATGAGGATGGGTGGGTGCGTGGTTGTCATTTGCATCTGAGAACTCCTGAGGCTGAATCTGGATTACTCTTGAGGAACATGGGCTAAAAGAATGCAGAGTGTAGCGCAAGAATTAAGATTGCTTCAAAATACATATTTTAAAATGGTGTATACTACTAAAAAATAATGTAACAATACTGTGATATTAACCAAGTACAATGCAATTCCAGATGCCCCAGTACAATCAGCTGGCATAATAAAAACTGAAGTATGTTAATATTAACTTGACCTTTCTGAGACAAAAGACAGAGTGTCATGGTTACCTATAAAAGCAGCATAGAATGTCCAGCCTTTTGTCCTCACGCCGGTGCAAATCCAGACTCAGGATGGCAGGGAAGATGAGCAGAACCATCGCAAAATTAAACACCACAACGATAGCAGCCTTAGGGAGAAGAAGAAAGAGGGAGATTAAGTGATGGCCTTGGAGCTTATCTTTAGCGAGTGGCACACATGACAGTGCAGCTGCCATTCGAAAACTCTCTGCATTCAAACTCACTTGCTGTTTTAGTGCTTCGGATTGAATCCCAGAAAGCTAAAAGACGTGCCCTAAATCAACTGGCATGTACCTGTTCCTGTCTCGCTCCCTGAAGTCAAAAAGGGAAAGGGAACTCCCAAGGCAAAGATGAGCGTAAGCAGCCCCCTCAAACCTCAAAAAGCTGCCAGTCTAGGGGAGACATTATACTGCACAGTACTGGAAAAGCAGACCACCCAGTGCTCGGCTGGAGAGATCAGAGAAATGCAGGCTGACAGCTTGCTGATATATGCACTATTCACGCATCCTTTTATTCTTTGTCTATCTTTCACTCCTCCTCTCTGAGAACCTGAGGCCTAGGCTGCAGCTTTAGGTGGACAGAGAGAGCAGCTGTCATTAAAAACAGTACAGCAGAAAGGACAAAAGCAGTTCCCCTTTCTACATTTCCTTAGATTTTCATAGAGCTAAAGTACATGCCAGCCAATTGAAAGGTTGTTGCAGCCTGCAGACGTTTACTAGGCCAACTCTCACTTTCATATGAATACAAAGACAAACAATAAGACTAGGTTCATTTCTAGACTTGCTTGATTTATGGACTTCTATTCGATTATAATGTATTATTTCATTCACTCAGCCCATCAAACCATTTTTTTTGTGCTGTTTTTCTCACATAGTCTTTGTTATTTTCCATAATTGACTGTTTTAATCCATATCTGACATTCTCAAATTATTTGCTACCTTATGAAATACACACACACACATATACATGCAGTTCCATACCTGCAGTGAAAATGCCCTTAGAGCAGGAATGGGCACTAGCGCTGCCATGAAGAAAGCAATCATGTTATTAATGGAGGTGAGAGCCACGCTAGTGCCAGTTCTCCTAAGACAGTCACCAGTCCTCTCCTACACACATACACACAAACACACACATAGGGGAAGCACAAGCACCTGGTAAGTACAGAGTCTAAATGAAGAGAAATAAACATGTGCTGTAAGCCTGGTGTCAATAACACACAGTAGAGAGAGAAAAGATTGGAGACACATGCCTTGAAGGGGATGTTGGATCCGGCCTCAGTAAATGAATGAGCCAGAAGAAACATGTCATCTACCCCTATCCCTAGTGCTAGGAACGGCAACACCTGGGGAGGATAACACCACAGTCATCCAAAGTCACATAGAGCCAAATAGTATTAGGAGGGTGTGAATGATAGGTAATGTCTGTATGTGTGTATATATATATATATATATATATATATACCTGTGTGGTGGCAGCGTTGAAAGATAGCCCCAGCAGAGAGCACAGTCCCAAACCTGCAGCCACAGAGAGAGCCACCAGCAGTACTCCAGCCAGCCCCACTGCACCCTGACTCTTAGCACAGTCCCAGCGGAGCATGGTCACACATGCGTAAGCCAGCTAGACAAATGCACACACAGAGAGAAATATGAAATATGCATCACTCATAAAGAGATCATGTCAAATGACTTTTGTATTCAGTAAAATATAGTTAAGTCACATCAAGTCAAGTAGAACTTTATTGTCATCCCAAACATGCCTTGTGCATATATCGTCCTCCTGGACCATGTATGCACAAGGCATGTAGGCACTGAAAAAAAGCTTATTTTATTGATTTATTACTTAACGCTCCTAGCTTGATGAAGCAAACAACAAATGAAAGTGTGCCACATTTGTGCTTGCAATACTCTGCAGTAATTACATGTTGTAAATGTATTGACAGTAATAACAGACGGTCCAATGGTTTAAATCTTTACACTGGCATGATCATTTAGACTACTTATAATTACCATGAGCAGGTAACCCCCCGCCACCCTGATGACGCTGACATCAGAGAAAGACTTCATGATATCGTTGAGAGTGGTGGTGGAGAAGGCATGGACATTAGAGGAGGAGTTCTGAGGAATGCTGCTATGGACCACCTAATAAGAGAACACATTCAGTCAGACAATAACAAAATGATTATTATGACACAGTATCCCATTGCAAAAAAAAAAGTTCATACAATATATACTCTAATTCAAAGTCATATATAGAATGTTTTTTTTAGATTTTCTTTTTATTTCTTATATCATAACACAAACAAGATAGCACGAGCCCCAGGGAACCTTGACAAGCACGAAATAATGAGCACAGATGCCATGGGGTCAGGGTTCAGATGGATCAGATGAGATCACATGACCCCTGAGGCTACTCTGTCAGCATCATGAATGCCTGACAACCTGAAGGGGAACCAAATACCCCACCACTTTGTTTTTACAGTGCCCTGCCCCCCTTCTCCACTTTACTTTCTCTCTCCTTCTCTTGGTTCCCTCCATCAGTCCACATGCTGAGTGTCGGTTATCACCAAAACAGCTTGTTCCTATAACTGGGGTCTGACTGTAGCCTCCTAAGACAACTCATTTTACTAGGCAATCGAGAACTACTGGAATTCAGGGAGACTCTACCCACCCTGGACGTAAACAAAACAACCACCCATCCATTCCTATTTCTGAACCCCACCTGAACCTGAGCGCTGACCCCAACTTCTCCATCCCTGCCTTTAAGCAAATGAATATCCAAGGTCAATTGTTGACCCCTTAAAATGGCAGTTTTATGATTCAGTTCAACTATATTAGTTGGTAACTACATAGCTATGTATTGTGCTCTAGCAGCAAAAAATTACCTCAACAAACTTTCTCTGCCAGGTCTCTAAAATGGCGGTAGCTTTGTCCTCATTCCAGTTGATGTCATGGATTTCGTAGTCATCCTTAAAGTGTTCATATAACTGCTTGGGACTCATGAGAAGGAACATGGTCTGCAAGGCCTCAGCACTGCAAAGAGAGCCATGTCACAGGTAAATTTACTTCATACACACACACACACACACAAACATAAAATAACATTTTTAATGATAAAAATGGAACTGTTTTAATATGAGGGCAACAGAATGTAACTACTTGTATAAAATTTTGAAACAAAAAGAAAACTGTATTTCCTATTTACTTCAAAAGCATTTTGTTGGCCTATTTTTTATCCTGACAAAGGAGGTATCTTTTTTCTCTGGTTGTCCTAAAGTCATGTTAATGGTGCAAACGAAACTCTTCTAATATGACACCAAGCGAATGTAAATGCTTGTATACATTTTTGAAAGTCTTACCAGGAAACAAAAAGCAAATTGTTTTTCCTATTCACTCCCTATCCAAGTCAAGACATTTTTTTCCTGAAATGTATGAAAGCAAGCCTGCAACACACTCAAGTGCACACAAGCTGATAACATCATGCAGTGATATGAATACAGGAGATCTGTATGGTGTCGCAATAAATAACACTGCAGACTAGTGTGTGTGTGTGTGGGCTCTCGTGCACCGCTGCAAATCATTCTATCACTTCCTCTGCCATGAAATACTGGGTCATGAGCTGGGCAAGAGTCCCAAATTTGTCACTCTACGCCTCCCAGCCAAAGCCTTTCATTTATTTCAAATTAAAACTCCAAACACACGACCCATGTTGAGGTACGTGGGGTGACCATAGCTGATCTTTTAAAGTAATTTATACACTGTTATTATTTAGTTTGTCTCATGTTCTCAATTTCACTGTGCCTCCATTGATAGAGAGGTGGCATTTTTCCTCCTCTGGCTGCACTACAGATCCATTCATAGTTAATGTAGACGTCCATCATGTTTAATTGGGCTGCTTTATGCTGGGTCAGAGACGGATACTGATCTTGTCCCAGACAAAGAATTCCATGCGTGTGTGGGCTTATTTGGAGTAAGAGTGATCTCTGTTTCTCTTGCTCTCACCTCTGCAAAGTACCCTGTGAGTTCTTCATCCGTTCTCCCAGGATCAGTTCCTCCTGCCAGTGCATGAACTTCTTTGAGAAACCATGGCACCCACCCTGCACTTCCGCAGCGATATCAGGACTCTAAGCAAGACATTAGTACATATGTTTGAATTAAACATTCAGAAAAGAATACAACATAGCCAGATTTTTTTTTATTAATTGTATTGCTGAGCTATGCTCACCTGCAGCAGGTCCTTGTTGGGGGCACTTTGGGGACAGTCTGGGTCATTGGGGTCCAGGCAGGGTCGGTTCATGTAGGCATGGCCCACCTGAGCCTTGTCCAGCATCTCCCTGAAGCCTTCCAGTGATGTAAATTGGCTCAGCTCCTCCATCAGTTTCAGAGGGTCCAGATTCATCCACTGAATATCAGGCATCCCCCTGTAGCAAACAGCATGCATGCAATTAGAACGGCTGCTATCTATGAACTAGGGTTGAACAATATTGTGTTACTTAGTTTGCAATATCAATGGTGAAGGAGGGCTCCCACCAATCTAAAAGCTCCTGGAAAGGGTTCAAGTGTGTTCTGATGAATCAAGACATGCCTGAACCCCAATTGCTGTTTTAATTCCACTCAGTCAAATAACTTCAATGTCTTAATCACTGTGCACTGTGACCCTAAACAAAGTTACAGTCCATGATGTTTAAGGGATTAATCCAAAGTAATTGTAACCAATATTAAACCAAAGATTTGCCCACATGTTACCCCATTAACCACTATATCAGATATCTGTTTGAATATTTTGACTGTCTGAGCCCTTGGAAATACTGCTTGTTCTGTCTTCGCCTCCCCACGTTTTCCCTGCTGCCAGCGCTCTAGGTTGGCCATTACCGTCCTCTGTCCTGGCCTCGTTTGGGCCATAGCAGCTGCATAAAGCGAGAGTTTATTATCCTGTTACACGGCTAGGGCGTAAAGCACAGACGGGCCACAGGCATAGAGTCATAACAATTACCTCTGCCTCCTAAACATCTTGATAAGATGACTGCTCGAGCTCCCGTCTCGCCCACTCTACGCCCGCCGGGGCTGACGCTGGCCGGGCCTCCAGCTAAACCCCTAATCCACAGCCTCCTGCTCAATGCCATGGAACCCATTACAATCTACAAGTGAAATCACCCCTGTCCTGTGAATTCTGCAAAGTAACGGGATGTTCCATTTCAGGTCGAAAGTCAATCTTAGTAGGATGCTTGTACATTTGCACACAACCTGTTATAGTCTTCTCACAATTCATCTAAATTGCTATAAATTACTTCTACATGTTTATATGGTGGAAATATACATAAACTTCGAAGTAACTTAGAACTACTTACAGCCTCGTTTGTAAATTGCACTCATAACAAAGTGGGCATGATACAGTGTCATGAATTCTTATAAAAAGGTGAAATAAAAGAGTGACAGTTCTGGAAGAACTGTGGATAATCTTATCTTCTGTGCCACTTTCACTGTCAAAATGTGCCAAGGTAAAGAGAAACATAATTAATGGTAAAAACTTTGGCCATCGTTTTGTTTTCGTCCAGTAATCCTTCTCTAAAATGACCATGAACTCAGCTTGATCTAAGCTCAGAGGAGAGCAGGGGGTCTTTAACTGGCTGGCGAAAGAAGAAAAAAGAGAGGGAATGGTGTCCTAACTCTGGGACCAATCTCACTCCAATAACTCATGAAGAGTAGCTTCAAATAAAGCTGCTCCTCTCCCATTCCCACACACCAAGCGCCTTTGCTCTTGCCTGCAAAGAGAGCCTCCTTTATCTCCTATTTTTTGCTTGAGTGAACCGGCCTAGGCCCTTTTGTTTTTCCATAGATTGCTGCTCTTTGTTCTGTCAAGGTTTCTCTCTCTCTCTCTCTCTCTCTCTCTGTCTCTCTCTCTCTCTCTCTCTCTCTCTCTCCTTTTAAAAACCCTGAACTGAAGCGAAAGCTAGAAAGGACATTAGCTTCAGAGGCCACCTCTAGCTCTTAGCATGTAGGGTGAAAAAAAACAGGAAAGGAGAAAATACAAGTACTTAGTTTTTAAAAATCATTAACTGCAAGATTTTTGAGGTAGTGTCCTAGATTGAGGGTAAGTTCTAGATTGCTGTTGAAGACCGTTTAACTCTATTAAGTTGTCAACTGAAACAGACCCCCATATTAAAGTCAAATTCAGTTTCAAACTCTGTGTTAAACTAATGACTATCAAATCATTAAAATACAAAAATATTACATAGCCTTATTTTTCTGTTGCTGTAGGTACTGAATACTGTCATGTTTTGAATGAATAGGTGCACTGGTTGATCAAAAGGCACTGTTAATTTCTTGTATGCTCTCTTTCTCTCTCTCTCTGGGCCCACAACTTGAATAATGCCTGTTTTATTTGTTGGACAACTTACAGCTCAGAACCCTGGCGATTACCATGAGAATGCACAGTGTTACCCAGTGCTGACAAAGCCGGGGCCCCCTCCGGGGTCCCCTCACTGATGGACGCTCAGTCGTAAACTCGGAGAATGCTGACCATTGTATGATCCAAAGGCCCCCCCTGCCCACCTCTCCCCTTTTCTCCCACCCACCCAGTAGCAGCCACCCCCTCTCCTTTAGTCATGAGGGTTTCCTCTGGCCGGGTTGGGTCGGGCTACTGTTCCTGAAAAAAATCTTTATCCCAATATTGCCTTTGCATTGCTGATATGCAAATGAGCTTAATCACTACATATATACAGACTGTTCTGCCTGACCAAATATGAATGTTCTTTGTGGGATTCATTCATCCCTAAATTAGAATCATTTTGGGCAAATCATGATTTTCTAATGTGTCACAAAATTTGGAAAAATAGCCACATTCAGAAGATCTGTTGAACTGTGGTCATCTCTAAACATGACTGGTTCTGGAGATCTGTGTGTACATGTGTTAGATTACAATGCTTACGGTAAGTAGGCAGACCCTCCTTGCAGTTTGGATCCCTCCCAGAAACAGTCCAGTGGGGTCACAATCATGCAGGGGAAAAGCTTGTCAATCATCTAAAAGCAGAAACAGCAACAAATATTAATCCATACAGAAACATATTTACACAATAATATTATAAGCATAAAGACACTTGACAAGGTTAATTACACACTCCCACAACCATATACTGAACAGGCTTTTCAACTGAGGAATCACCTTTGAGATAACCATGTAGACGAAGACAAAATTAATCCTTGATCAAGAAATTTGCTCATAATGACATTAACATACCCTTTCGATCATGACGTTTTCTATAATAGGGACTCCTGATTTGAAACAGATTTTGTTCAGGTCCCAAGATCTGTAGGAAGAACGAATTGAAAAAATCACATATAAAAACCTCAGGACGTTAAGTCTTATTACATTTCTCATAATATCTAAATGTTGGACTCACTTTCCATAAAGAGACACCTGCACTTTGCTGGCTGAAAGTGCTGCGTCCAGGTGGTGCAGCAAAGCCTCCTGGGTAAGAATATTGGTTCCTTCCTGTTTGGGTGTCTGTATGAGCATCTGTGAGGTGAACACTGTCTCTTCTCCTTGCTTTTCCTTAGTGTAGCGTAATTCCCTGCTCACCCTACTGCCAGCTAAAAGAAAAACAGGGAGAGAGTACAAGAGACAATGTCAATCGTTTACTATTTGCAAATAGAACATGAACACATTTGGTCAACAAGTTTTCATTCCCTTTACCTCAAATGCTAGCTGGCCTGCTCCTCTACTGCTGAAATGTCTTGCCACAAAATGATCAGGCCAGTGTACAAGATATAAAAAAAAACTGAGCTAGTCTTACAGCAACACTAAAAAAATCCACCCTAACAACATTAACCAAGATTCTTAATAAGCAACAGTGTAACAGCACAAACAGGCCAAGTCTCTGCAGTTTTACATCCCGCATCTATCTCACATCCAAGCAACCCCAGAAACAGATGTGGGGTCACATGAGAGGCTTTGGCAGGGAAAGAGAGTTGGAGCTGTGTAAAATACATGACAAAACTAGCGCTGTCACACAAGGCTAGGGGAGACAGGCCATTGCACGATATCTCTTATAAATTCTCCCCAAAACGCGGGTGGCTGCAGCACACGGGCTGGCACACAGCCAGCTCCCGGACAAACCTCCCCACCACTGTGGCACAGTGAGATCCTGGCAGCCTGACCACTGCACGCACATGAGTCAGCACACAAAGCTCAGACTTGAAAGAATAGCAAAAATCTGATAACTGTGTAACATACATAATGGCCAAAATATTGCAGTTCCTGACTGCAGTGCACATCACAGTGTCAGAAACCACAGAGGCAAGTCTACTCGAAATTACTTTGAAGCAAGTGTGTGATTATTTAGGCCGTCTGCATGACCTTAAATTGCTCCAATAAAGAACATGTGACTGATTAATCATATGTTAGGTAAGGGCTTTAAAATACAGTTTGACAACAAATATTAACATTGCTAGCAATGAGCATACTTAAGTAATGTCCATTCATTGTTGTTCAATGTCAAACTATTCCTTTAATGCTTGACCGTTAAACTTACGATTGGGTTAACTGTACAAGGCCCCAGTCCTCAAGTCTTTCTCTAGCCCACCACTATCCAGGTCATGTGAGTTCTCCATGACTAGCCCTTTATTCTCAACCCAACCCATGCGCATAAAATCCCTGCACAATATAGATAGACCCACTAGTGTCCCCATTTGAAAACAGGCATCCACCATCTCAGAACTAAGCCGTCAGAAAATCGGTGTGTGCATGTGAGTGTGTGTTTGGTGATTACAGAACAAAAGCTGGTGCTTGAGTCTGGCTGGGTGGGTGAGTGAAAAAGGAGCAGAGGCAGTAGAGGACATTCAGAAACACTGTTCATGTGGTACGCAGAGCAGTGATGAAAGGCATCAAAGAGAATGAAGGGAGCTCTGGAGTCCAGCCCCCTAATTAACAGAGGCGGTGGTGAAAAGAGCGCGCGGGGTAGCTGCAGTCATGCCAAGACCTCATGAAACGCACCGGCCCAAATCAGGGCCCATCCGTCTGCCCCTTCGCATCCCAGTGCACCGTGACAGGTTTGCGGAGACTGTTTGCTTCTGTAGTTTTGCACTGGAACTATAAGTATAATATAGATATGAACGATGATGCCTGTATCAAAACAATTAGAATCAAGCCTATTTATCAAATATATCGACATTCATTTGTTGAGCAATTTCAGAGTTGCTTTGTTGAGTTTCTATGTGGTTTCTGACACTGTACAAAATACAGTTCATTACTTCCACTTTTTGTAGACTTCATGCACAATTTCCAGAGCAAAACTAAAAAAACAAACTACATTCGGGCTAAAAGAGAAATTCTGCACATTTGATTGCTTTAATGAACAGGGGAAATAGAAAGAAAAAGAATTGGCAGAGGAGAGAGAGAAAGACTAAAAGACATTTATGTTTATTTTTGCATTTAGCAGGTGGAAGCCTTATAAGAGAATCTAATATACCACTCCAGGCTTGTGTAACACACAGTCTGCACAAGTATAATGTAGCAACATAATATACAGTGCTTACAGAGCCACAGCAAGAAGTGACATTATCTTGCATGGCTGCAGACAAATTGACTGAATGATTACACACTTTCAGTCTCTTGTTGAACAAAGATGGCTTGCAGCACTCTTGCAGCTGGGCCATGTAAACACATTACTCCAAACATTCAGCATACTACATCCCAAGGGCAGATCCATTCGCAAAAAAAAAGCTAACGTGCACTCAATTTTATGACTGCCCCCCCCTTTTTCGCCTTGCTCCTCTGACGCCATGTTCATATTTAATGCATTCAGGCATCTGCAGGAATCAAGCTGCAGTCCTTGGGCCTGTAATTACAGGGGCTCCTGAAGTAAATTATAGCTATTTGTGTCTGGTTCCTCCCATCTGGACCACCCAGCTAGACGGCCAAGCAAGCACCGTTGCTCAGCCAGTCACCAGATGGAAGCTCTACTCTCTCTCTCTCTCTCTCTCTCTCTCACTCTCTTCAGCGCTGCTGTGCTTAAAGAGACAGGCGTGCAAATACTTTCACAGCCAGGAACACGGCCGCGGGCTGGAAAACAGGAGGAAGTGGCCATAGGAACTGGAATACGCATTTGAGATCTGAGGGGTTTTGAGCATTCTGACACTGCACTGATTTCTGGGATAAGCTTTCAGGAAAACTGGCTCTCATTGTGAATGGGTGTACCTCACTTCCCTTTACAAATCTTTCCAGACCCAGGCGAAAACTACGTGAATGTTTAAAGAAATAGTATGGCGAATTTATATAATTTTTTCCCTTACTCCAAATATAGTCAATCAGCCAAGACATGTCTGAAGTTTGCTTCTTTAGTTTAATACTTCAATTATTAAACTTTCCGATCGCTTAACAGACAACATAAAACTGCCTTCTACTAGGGTGTTGCTATTGTTGTTTGTTAGGCACCGTATACAGTATGTATACAGTATACAGCATCAGAAAGCATAGTTGTAAGATTCAGGCAGAAACTTTTATTAGGCTACTTGTTAGTCATATTAGCTGTATAGCTCCTGCAAAACGAGTCTAATCTCGAAAATGGTAAAATTCTGTAATCGTGATATCAAACAAGGATCAAACAGTTTCTACCAGCAAATTGTAATGGCTGATGTGGTGTATTGATCCAGCAGCAAGCCCCTCAAACAAGCACTCACATTCTCTCTCTCTCTCTCTCTCTATCTCTCTCTCTCTCAGACTGAGCCCCTCCTTTATCCTCTCTCATTTTTCAGATCCCTGGGGGTGACATCACCATCACAGGCCAATTATCCACCAGGAGGGTCTGACCAACGCTCCCCCAACGTAGAAGGAAAACAAACTAACTTCAAAGTAACTTCTATGCCGCATGCTTATCCACAGGCCCCCACATGAAAATACATATGAAATGCTTACAGTAAAGGCCTAAGCCATGTCCTAATCTTAATTTAGACACATGTTGGTCAAGGCCATATTGGTGGGGGGATTGGGGGGGGATAATGGTAGCACGTTTCAGGGAAAGATCTTCTGAAACTCTTCCGCATAGAGGGGGCTGGCTCAAGGTCCTTCCATCCCAGCAGGCAGTCTGGAAAGTGACATGTAATTAACCATGGAGAAGAAGCCCCCCTGCTCCCCTGTGTCAGACTTCTCCTGGACCCTGTCAGGATCAATCTCCCTCAGACTCTGGTGTACACAATTATGCCCCCCACTAAGTATTACACTGTATACTGCCAACTGATGGCACCATCCATAGCACAAAATCATGTATCACACGCATCTGTTAAACATCGCAAATCTTGATGACATTTCATGACATTTTAGGGCAAAACCAAAGAAGACATTTGGAGATAGGAGACAATCGCATACTTTTACAGAAAGAAACAGCACATTGTTAAGGGAATCCCCAAACATATCAGAGGCCTAAACCAAAAATTCCAACCAACAAGTAATGAACCTAATCATGTTAAGTGATTTCATGCACTGTGTATGTGTGAGGGTGTGTGTGTGTGTGTGTGTGCGTGCCTGCGCATGCACAACAGTTGCGAGTGGTCCTGTAGTGTAGAGTTGCTGGCGCTCTCTCCATTAGAACAGGCCACCTTCAAAGTGTTGTGGGCCAGATTAGTGGGATTAGGAGGCCAGTGAAAAGACCCATGCTGACTTGGAGGAAGTCCCACAAGGAAGAGTGCTGAAAGAGACATTTTTACCTGCTTCTGCCACCCAAGTAAAAAAACACTAGAATGTAGATACACAGTCGGGTGCCAGTCTATGCCAGCGTACACAGACGCACATTCACATCCTTGTATAAACCGGACAGTCCCAGTGCTAGAATCCGATCATTTCTGAAAATGTTGTAAAATGCTCAAAATACACAGTTATATCATAAATATCACAAATTGCTTCATTGATGTGCCAAGTAATAATAACAGTGGGCATTTCATGGGATAATCTGTTATGACTTTTATGTTAATTGGAAACCACAGCCTACTGTTAATACACTGCATTGCCTGTTGTATGAATTACATAATGCACTTACTTATTTATTGTTTTCTTCACATTGTATTTTTTTTTTCCACAGCCTTGTTTCTTCTCTTTTTCAGGTGATTTACAAGAGCAAAAAGTTTTGATTTTATTACATTTTAGCACAAACCTCAACCAATAATGGATGTCCTGAATGAGCCATTTCTCAAGCCGTGTTCACCTCTCTCTCTTTCTTTCTCTCCCCCTTGCACTCAGCCAACCCCTCCCCGCCCTAGGACCCCCCAACTCCACCTCTGGCTCTCCAAGAGCTGAAGCAAGACAGCAGTGTGGCTTAAAGCTAGGCTTTGTCACTCCCATTTTCGACCCCCTTTTCAGATGTTTCCCAACAAACATGAAAAAAAAGAGAGAACCAACTTCACAAAAGTGAACAGAGCCAATGGAGGCTTTTTCCCAGCAGCTAAACCAATGCATGAGAAAAGGGACGTATTCATACCTTAACCTATAGAAATACTGTGCTAGTGTGTGTGTGTGTATGTGTGTGTGTGTGTGTGTGTGTGTGTGTGTGTGTGTGTGCGCGTTTGCGTGTGTGTGTGTGCCTTCCTGTACATCGTGAACTGCTGAAAGCTGATTCAGGATGGGTTTGCACTTAGATCACATTTGAAAGTAAAACTTCAACCCTCAATATATAAAGTGAAATACAATAAAAATCAACACTGGCAAAAAAATACTAAGCTCCTGTTACAATCTTTTTAAACCTAATACTTCTGTCAGCACTGACATAAATTTCCACTGGTGCTGGCACTTAGGCCCAGGCCATTACCATATGTATAGCCTGCCCTGTACTAATTATGCTAATCATCCCCAGTGTTGGCTGCTGTGGAAAAATGCCCACATTAGGCACTCCAGTGGCTGCTAATGCAGCTTAATGTGTAGTTGAAACATACATTCATCCAATGGTGAAAGGCAAAATTTTTCCACATTGCTGGTCTCATTCAGGCTGGAAATGAATTTATTGGGCACCGAGAACCATTTATTTTCCTCACAAGATCCAAGAAAATGTTTTTTCTTCCCTTGCTTTTCTATACCCACCAGGGCAAACAGTTTTAGGAAGGAAAAGTAAGAGACATTTTTGCCAAAAAGTGACCAGTGGCTTTTTATCAGAAGGATCAAAGGAAGCAATTTTCTAGGTGCTAAGAATGAAAAAAGGGGGAAAGGGACAAATGGAGAGCACATGGCCTTCAGACTCAAGAGAAGAACCTATAAGGTAAAAAAAAAACAAACTACACTTAGCAAACCTAGTCAGTTCCACTATATAAGTTACTTCCCTGATTACATGTAGCAATGGATCTAAACATTTCCTCTGACAAGGTCCCTAATCTCTAAAATTAACGTATTCATTCAATTAAGGGCCTGATACAGCCGACATTCAAAAAACAAATGCTCAGCCAGCCATACTGATTACGGTCAGAGCGAGCAGACAGTGGCTTACTGAGGCCAGTATTAAGAAACATCGGCATGGAAACTAGCAAGCTAGTAGACTAGCATTGCTGGGGAGAATGGAGGCTTGTTCAAATGAGTATTCAGCTCATGGGCTGTTCTTGAGTATCTGGGAGGCCAGCTTGTGGTAGACGGGAGGTGGGGGTGTAAGAGAGGAATGGTGGTGGAGGGGGGCTGAAATAAACATTTTGAACTGACCCAGGTTGACTCCAGCCTTGTTTGTTCTTTCAACTGGTGAGGTCCGAGCCTCGGCAGTTTCGAGTTTATTTATGTAGCTGGGACTGCTGCAGCCCTGCCATTCACCTCCAATAATGCTTCATAGAGTGCTCTTTCTCTCAGAGCAGACTCTGAATGACTGTGTATTTTCTAATGAATTATTGCATTTACCGAGCATTTTTCCCCTCTTATTTAGACAACTGCTCCATAACGCAGAATGGCCCCAAAAGCATCCCCTCTGGAAAAGCCAGGCCCTTTTCGCAAATTCTCTGGAAGGCACCTACTGTTCAGCATGTGGACAAGGTCATGCATGCCCAAGTGTGGACGTTCGCTTTCCCCCCTGCTGCACAGTTCCTTTACAAACCTCAGACAGGCCCACTATCCAGAACATTCTGCTTGCCTTTTTTTTGCGATGTTTGCACAGCTTGCCCGTGTTGCCCATGTCTGTCAAGTGCATGAAAACTGTGTCAAGATGGATGAGACAAATTAAGCCAAGAGTGCACATGACTGCATAAACATCTCTCTCTGTTTAAAAGGTTGTGCCGTTCCTTTGGCCCAACACAGATTTTTGCAGCACTTCGGTAATTACCGTTTAAATCTCTGCAATCCTTCCGAGAAGTTTCCGTTAGTCAAGCAATCACGTGGCAATAACCTCTGCTCTGGGGGGTATTTCCCTAAGCGTGTTTTCTCATTTAGCCAGATGATTTAAGACAGAAGTAAAGCCTGTCCAACAAGAGAAAAGGGATATTTCCACTGCGCTAAAGTTATCTGGCTAAGTAAGAAATCCTGCTGTGTCAAATATCCCCCTGGTCTCTCGGCCTACCACAGTGGAATGGCTTGTCAATAACAAATTGCTGTTTATCCTTCCATCCAAGAGCAAAACAGTCTCACACTCTCTCACAAGCAGCTATATTATTAAAACAAGATGGCGGCCACCTCGGAGCAAACCTCCAGATGAAGCTCCATCTCCTCACGAATTCCCTGGAATTCAACACTTCTTCACACGAGGTGCTGACACCCAAGTGTGGGAAATTTAAAGGTAGAACTGATAAAATGCTTCTCCTTTCCCCTGCCCCCAACCCCTCACCCCACACTCTATTTTATTACCCCCTCCCTATGCTTTTTCTTTTGCCTGACAATAGAGACCAGCTCACACTTTCCCAAGCTTCCAGCAATGACCTCAGCACTCTTTGACCAAGGCGGTTATTTCTGAGCTTGGTTTCTGTGAAATTCAAGCATAGCTTTAAACAACAAAATTGATATCTGGCAGGGCAGATAGTAATAACATGAGCACATGACAGGGCAGGGGAAAAAACTAAAACAATTTTTAGCATTTCCAGCTGATAGCATGAGTCTAATTTGCGAGATGTTCCTAATTTTTGAAAATATTCTCCTCCTCAGTGCTTAGTTTCACTAAAGAAGAATTAGCTAATCTCTTTATTTCTCTTCTCTACTTTTCCTTACACTACACATGCAGAAACAGTAAGCAGAGCTCATAACACACACGCAGCAGGGTGGGAGAATGGATTCATTCAGAGCGGCGAAAGACAAAACACAGTGCACTCCCAGACTCCCTAGCGTTCCGTGGCCGTTATTCGCACGTCATTTGAAGGCAGGAAGCAATCGTGTATCCCGGGTGGTCCAGAACGACATGGATACTAGGTGGCTGGAGTGACATTTGGGCGGGGGGCAGGGCTTGTGGTGAGAAGGGGGTCAGTTATGGCCTGAGGGTATGCGATGGGCAGGGCAGATGCTTCCAAATGCACAGCTGGCCCAGTGTGAGCCTCCTTTACCTTTACTTTCCCTCACACAGTGAGTGCTCTCACACACTTTTTTGTGTTGTCGTCAGCTCAAAACAAAACAGATACAGCTAAGCGGCCATTGCTGTTTGTATGCCCAATTTATATATTTAATGTGTTAAAAAAAACCTGAACGAGTTGCTTAATTAAGGATTAATAACTCTTTAGTGTAGGGGCTACACAACTCACAAAAGCATTTAAATGTTTTTAAAGTTGATACAAGTAATGCAGGCCAACAGTTTTAATATTCTGTACACATATATAATATAAAAATATATTTGCAATATGGTAAATATGTAATTATTTACCACACTAGTGTAAGCCCATTTCTTCCTAAAAACCTTAAAAGCCACAGCAATTCGAAACAAATTAAGAAACACTTCAGAACACTGATATCACAAGATCCATTAAAAATCCCTTTCCTTTGTCTGTATGACTTGTGTGTGTGTGTGTGTGTGTGTGTGTGTGTGTGTGAGAACGAACCTCTCCTTGTTACCAAACCACTTACTCCCCATTCAGTGCCAAGCAGCTTTGTCAATGGGCTATTGGGGAAAACAACGCAAGCAGAAACTTTAGTAACATGGGCCCTGCCCCTTAAAGGCACAGCGCCCCTTTTATGAGCACGGCTGCCGTCTTACTCAGAGGGACCCGTAGTTTTGCTGTGCTTTACATTAGCAAACAAATTCTGTGACAGCCCCTGACAACAGCCTCTGTGTAACTCTAAGAAAAAAGGCAAGACAGTATACCTATATTGTACACGGTACAGAGAAAACAGAATCAACTTTTCAGCTTAATTAACCTCTTAAACTCTCATTATGTTTCATAATAATTGCTAAATGATTTGTAGATAGTGAACACACATCAGTTCTACTAACTGAAAAATAACAAGTGTTAAATAGGAAGCGTTGGTTTTTTCCATAAAAGTGAGTAAAACTTGATCTGTGATATACTTAATCCAAATATGGCGATCTGTGTGTATGTATGCACATATATGTGTATAACAGGTGGGTAAACTTCAGTTGTATTCACTTCTCTCCCCTTCGCTGGATAGGGGGTGCCTTTATTGTTGAATGGAATCCAAGAATAGTTAAGGACCACACAGAGAGCAGAAGGGATGGTGTGTGTGTGAGTGTGTGTGTGTGTGTGTGTGTGTGCATGTGGTGGGGGGAAGACG
>JBBMFX010000011.1:14801432-14814650 GCA_037832545.1 Rhabdalestes septentrionalis | reverse complement strand
ACACACGCACACACACACACACACACACACACACACACACACACACACACACAGCCCATCTGTGCAGGGGATCAGCGGCACGGCCAAAGCCTAGGGGGACTTAGAAGGAATTTGGCAGTGTGAAAACCAAATAAAGATGCCCCGAAAAACGCACAGATAAGCGAGGCGTGCAGAAAGAACGTCAATGGGTGGGTTGGGGTGGGGAGGTATAATAAAACATGATGCAAAGGCACCCATGGCAAACAATACCGCCTGATGGGGAAAGAACAAGAGATGGCTTGCTTGCGCTAAGAAGAAAAAAAACAAGAACACTACTGTGCGTGACAGCAGAAGATATGGAATTCCTGAGGTCACGGTCTATGTTTAAAGACCTAGTGTGCACCCAACAACTGCACGGCCAGCACTAAATTCTAAAGTTTCAGTAAGTCTTGCCGTCTGTCAGCTTGTTTGGGGAGTAATAAATGGAGGAAGCTCTCCCAGAAATAGGTCGCAAAGCTGAAGGACCAGAGGGCGAGGTCAGAAGGTACTGTCTCTCACTCTCTTTCTTTCAAGACCCCCCACAACATGATGCTATAACTCAGAGGTCCAGCACTTTTAAAATGGAAGGTTCCTAAATGTCTAAGAAAAAAACTTTAATTTGTACAGAACCTTCTATTTATGTAGTTTCCTTAAAGTTGAACAGGATTCCTCATTTTAAAACAGAGTTCTTTGAAGATCCACAGACAGGACATTCAAGATTCAGGATTCGAGAGCATAGACATTATTGGTTACAGCAGCAAGGAAATCCATTGCACCTATGATGAGACACTACAGCACCCACTTAAATCACTGTAACACTCACATACAAGTTCGTCTGAAAGATGGACCAAACAACCCAACAGTTTCCCAACCATACAGGACATAGGACAGAATCACAGACTTACCTTCTACCCATAGCTGCTCGATATCCGTCTCGATAGCGGCTACTCGCAAGCCGACTGATAAGGCTCCAAACACAAGCAGCCCGACAAAAAGAACCTTTCCGCAGTGTCGTTGGATGTAGCAACCCAGCGTAAAGAGGAGAGCCTGGAACCTGGCACGGATCCACAGCGGCGCTCTCTGCCCCACAGCTTTCCCCTGAACACAACAGAGCAACACTTAGTCACTTGTGTATGGACGCTGTTTCGGATCAGCACTGGCGCTGGCCAGCGCCTGGACCCAAGGACTGTTTTGACAACGCAGACATCAACACTGGTTTCTTTTGAGGGAATGTCATCATATTCCAATTCATTACAACTTCTTGAATTTCTTATAGAGCTGCCAGTGATACATCATGCAGCTAACACTTTTCAAACATGTTTAAAATCAATGTCACTGTTATTACCTGCTGTTTCTTTAAACCACAAGGCATTACAATTCTACTTTTAGTTTCACAGTGGTTACCGAATTATATAAGTCTTGTGATTAATAATAAGACATTATTAATTATCATTCATTACCATTATCATAAGACTAAGGGCATTAAACAGAATTTGCTTAACCTATTTCTTTTAATGTACAGATCAGAAAAAAAAAACATTCAACTAAACCAGCAGTTTCCACATATTAAGAATTTGCTCCACAAAATGGAGTAACATTTACAAGAACAGTTTCCCAATTCTGAGTTCACTTTTGGAACAGTTAACATCACATGTAATTGCATTACGCCACTATAGCATTTAGAGATTTTTGCTCAAGCCATTTACAGGTTTGCTTTATAAACAGTTGTGTTCCAACTCAAAGTATGTGTAGGCCTGACTTCTCATTAATCCCCACTGACCTGGGTGAAAGGCTGAAAACCCTCCAAGTGTTGGATGTTATTACATAACTTGCTAACTGGAATGCTGACTCTGAACTGGCAGGCCAAACTGTGCAGTATGGTTGATGGAGCCATGGCACATATTGAAGCCTCTTTTCTGCCCATCTCACAGCACTGGAGCTTCTCCACTGGGGCGGCCACCAGCGCCCGCGTCGCTATTTGGCTCACAGGAAAAAGGAAATGTTGATTTTGAAACTATCCAGTTTCACGTGCCAAGCGATTCAGGCGTCACAGCTTGATGTGGACCACACACACACGCCAGTGGTTAACATGGCAGGAACCTTCATTAGGCGCCGTGGTGACTTAAAGATTCATTCAAGAACTTTGACAAGTTCCTTAAATGGACTGACCTCAATCCAAAGAAATCCAGCAGTTTGGGAACACTGCACTCAAGACTGATTCTCCTTCTTTAAGTATCATTTCTATATCACCTTTATAAGAAAATGAATTATGGCACAGATTAACTATGTCTATGTCGAATAACATCAATAAAGGAGTCACTGGAGAGCTGAGAGTATACATTTCACTTAAGACAAAATTTCTCCTTAATAAAGTCTCTCTTTTTCTCCATAAAAGGGAAGACACTTAATCGAGAATACTATTACAACTATTTACATCTAAAATCTGCTTCACACTAGAAGGACAAGGTATAGACGTGAAGGTAAAAATGCTCATATTTTAAACGAAGAATCTGTTTAGATTCATCCTCTGGTGACCATTCTTCTTGTAAACTCTGGTGGGTTTTGCCCCTCAGCTCTGACACCAGTTTCTGTGCTCATTTTCCTCCACAGAACTTCTGTGACATAAGACTGAAATGTAAATAGAGTCAGATAATACGGAACATCAAATGCTCGCTTATTTCAGTTTTAGCTGAAGCTTACTAGTGTATGCTTTTTGTGTAAGTGAGCTAGAGGAAAACTCCACAAAGCGGCTGACTTATTGGTAGTTAACTGCATAAAGGAACTGATCTGTCATCCAGTTCTAACGTTAACATGTAACATACTTGCCGATATAACTATCTCTTTTGCCATGGGCTACTGTCCGAAGTTCACATACACGCACTGCTTCACCTGTAGATTCCTCTTTCACACTGTCAGACAAACCTCAGCATTTCTACTTGAAAAGCCCTTACTCAGAACAAAACCACACTCACACATCTGCCGTGCAATGAATAGAGACCACTCTCGTGCACGGACCACACACAAACATACCCTCCGCTGGTGTTTTCCCACAGCGAAAGCAGGCAAAAAAAATCCCTAACTAGTTTTTTCACTAGAAAAAGTCCTTTCATTGTCTCTCTCTCTCTTCTCCTACACGCTACCGAACACTCACGCAACTTCGCCGAGTTTGGCGAGTGGAGTAAAAGGACGCTGGAAGTCCGAGTTGCCACTCAGGGAGAGCAGAAATGATAAACAGAAAACGAATAGAAACCCGCGAACATTCCGCTCTGGTACTCCAGGCAGGGAGGTTTTGTTTTGTCACCTTTGAGACGTGCTTGAGCGCGAAGGCGGAGTGGCAGTGCGTGCTGGAGCTGGGGTGCTGGGCGCTGGGAGCCGGAGGATTGCGCTCATAGCCCGGGGGAGAGTCTCTGGGCTCCGAGGCCATAGTCCACTCGAGAAGACGAAGCGGCGAGCCAAGAAGTCCGTGCGGAGGATGACCACCTCGGCGACCACCACGACGAGCTGAAACGACGCGCTTTAATCTTCTTCTTCCCGCGAGCCGAAGTCCAGCGGCACCATCCCAACATCATGCGCCTCAATCCGTGCACGTCCGTCGCTCTTCATTCGTCCACGCGTGTCTGTGTGTGTGTGAGTGTGAGTGTGAGTGAGTGTGTATGTGTGTGTGTGCGTGTGCCTCTGCGTTAGTGTGTTTTCTTTTAAAGTAGTAGTGAGGTGCTCCCTTCGCCGTGCAGGGACCGTTTGCGGCGCGCTGCTTCTCGACTGAGCCTGAAAAAGGGGGCCAGAGAGGAGCCTCTCATTGGCCGAGGAGGGGGGGAGAAAAAGAGGCAAATTACTTCGCGAGCGGCTCCTATTATTAGCTGCTAAGCAACGGCTCGCCGAGGTGGAGAGAGAGAGAGAGAGAGAGAGCGGGGGAGACCACCCAGGCAGCGGAGAGAAGGAGGAGGAGGAGGTGGTGGAGGGAGGGAGAGAGGGAGAGAAGGAGGGCTGGTTTTTAGAAGAGCTGCTCTCAGCTCTCAATCGCCTCAGCTCGTAAAGAGCTGGGTTCCTATTTATTAAGCTTCACAGCTAGAGAGTGCTGGTCTTGGATCAGTTTTTGACACCGCGACACCTTTTCGCTCGTTATCGTTTATGAATTGAGGAAACTGGTCCTGGGTCAGGACTTGGCTTTAGGAGTCTTTTGGGCCGTTTTTTTATGGGATAGCAACATTACCGGTCTGGTATCAGTTTTTGTTCTACTATCCAACACCAGCTGACCAAATCATATCTATTTGCTGTGAATTCATTACCAAAAATGATATACAACCCAAACATACATGTTTTGATGCTGGACTCTACTTTTAATAAGAGACTTGTTTCTGATTGAACTGAGCTAACACCAGTATTTTTGCAATTCATCCCACTTGGACAGTGACCTTTACAGTTTACAGATCACTGCTTTTAATTTACTAAGATTCGCTGTATTAAAGCAAAGTCTTTGTTAATTTACTGTCCCTCCATCATACTAACATAAACGAACTGAAGGAGCTGAACTTATATCACCACTAAGTCCGAATAAAGCTCTGGTTTCATTTTTGAGAGCATGACAGCTGGTATGGGATCAGTCTTTACCTTATGTTGCCTTGCAAACCTCACTTAAGATGATATATATCCTGTGGGAGTGGATCCCAGATCAGCACTTTTACCAGAGGTATCAATGCTGTATTTTTCAAGCTTTTCAGTGCTGAAATGGGAGGAGCCCTGGGTATATTTCTGTGCTACATTTCTGCTCTTTGGACCGTTGAATAAATTGAACCTGTAGGTGCTGGTCCTAGAGACATTTTTGCGTTCTGAGAGAAATAATGCTTGTCTGGCATCAGGTTTATGCTTTTGATACCCTTTTCACTTAAGGTCAAGCACACATTACATCTATCGATGAGTACTGTATGTCATAGACATGTAGCTGTTTTAAGTTTGCAGCCTGGTGTTGACAACTGTGCACGCACACCTTTTATAATCTCCATAGAGAAAGCTGCTAATAGAATTGGACTCACTGGCGCAGCCCCAGTGAAACTAAGCTCACAATGCCAAGCATGGGCTACATTGGTATAAAACCCCCTAGCATTGTGCTAAAGGTGCTGTAATGGAGTACTGTATAGCATTGGGGCAAGTTGGAGTGATATATGTGATCCAGAACCAGTCATCCAGTATCAATACTTACCTCACTAATGCTGTTTTTCAGCATCTTGTATGAAGCCTTCCCAGAAGCATAGAGGTTATTGCAGCAAAGGAGGAGACAATCGTCTTAATAATATCCTTTGGATGAGCAGGTTTCTTCAAAATGTGAATATCCTTTGAAACATAACATTGTCTTTAATGATAATTTTTGGTATAAACTTTCTCTTTTTTTCTTATAACAATCTTTGCATGCAAAGGGCTTATGAAAGGAACTTAACTCAAACCAGTTTAATGTGTTTAAGGTGACACATTGCATCTATACTTCATTAATTATACTCAGCAAATTGTATAAAGCAGTTTAGTTAGAATTGCAGGTATGGTGATATTTCTTATGTTGTAATTTATTATTTGGAATGAAAAAGGAAAATAAAACTGCCATATTTGTGTGGTTCCAATGACCACAGTTGTAAAGAGTTGTTAAAGGTCTCTAAAAGGATACATGTTCATATCAGAACATTCTGGATTATGCAGACATTTGTTCAGTTCCTCCTTAATGACAAGATAATGAGTCTTAGTCTATAGAAACCCTTTATAAATAGAACCCAGAAGCTCTCTGATTGATTCAACAATTTGCTATGGTCACTCTGTTACAAGAGGCTTCTAAAATTAAACCTTAAAGAAAGCTGCTTGTTTTCATTTGACTAAAATCAGAGATAATGATAGGCATGTGATAGGCATCAAGTAAATAAACAGTGAATAATAATTTCTTATTCTAAAATTTATAGGCTGTAGTTTTGTCAAGCTTTTGTTGAGCTTTTACCAGTTGTTCTGGTTTTAAATAAATATCGACAGCAATTTTTAAATAACTTGCATGTAGACTTCAACTGGCTTTGGCATTCTGAGCATTCGTACTGTGGATCATTAGACAAAATAGTCCACAAAGAAAAATCAGAAGGCACATGTAGGTCCACAAAAATTATATCAAATAATAACTTAATATATTATAAATTAAATAACCTATATTTGTGTTGTAGACATTGGCCCCTGTTTTCCATTACCGGCACTCTTAGAAAGAAAGAAGACGGTAAGCTTCTTAACATTAAGCAGTTTGTAATGGAAGTTTGCATCTCATTGATTGTATTGGACAGACATTTAGAAAAATGTGTGGATTTTTCTTTTGATTAAGAAATGTAATATAATCCTTTGGAATGCAACACTTGGCAGGAAAACGCAGTCGCACTAATTTCAGTTCAAATAATGCCACTTGTTGTGAGAGAAGTAGAATGGACCATACTGAAAAATGCCTATTTGACCTGAATCAGTTATAGCTCAGCAGGGTGTGTGACCTGCCTTGTTGAACAAATGGTGCATGCGCTCAGTTGAATACAGGTAAATGTAGCATGCATGTGAGCCTAGAGGAACTTTCCTCCAGTGCAAGGACATGGTAGAGGGCAGCTGGGAGCACTGAGGGCCTCTGTAAGCCTAACAAACTGAGGGAGGTCCAGCCTGAGGTCCTAAGGCCTTGAATAAATAAACTGTGGAGATGACCATGCGCTGTCCAGAAATCTGCCATCACATTCTCTCCCCCTCTGCCCTGGCTCAAAAAACATAAACTAACCCCCAGCCCCCAGTAGGGCTGTTCGTACGCAAATCTGTCACGTGGCAGAGGAACGAATATGGCTTTATGTTACACAAGACTTAAAAACCTGCATTTTAGCTGCTAGCTGTTTTTTTTCTCTCTGGTTTATTTATGAAAATATTGCTCTAAAGAGACTGATGGCTTGCAGATGACACAAACAAGCACGATGCGACTTGTTTTAATTAAAGTTAACTTGTGAATCACGGACAGTTATTGATCTGTTCATTCAGTCTTTCAACAACCTATCACGCATATTTACAACAGTTCTGACCGTTTACAAAGCCTTTACATGAAAACCTTAAATGAGTAAAATAGCCTCCTGATGTCTCCTTCTGGAACTCTGGCCCAAAAGCATATTACTATTTAATGAGGCTCAAAGAAGTGGCTATTGCCGTCACATGCTATTTCAATAGAGGAATACTTAAAGAGCTGGAAAGTGGAAAATAATGTTGTTTTGAAAAGTGAAACCCAAGACGAAATAGTAGCCAGACAACCAGAATGTTTTGAACTCCTTTAAGTTCAGTGCACACAATTTAAAAAGTGCATAGACTACAGTGCAAAATGGCTTTGTCATTCTGAAGTGTGTGTTGAAAGCTCGGACCAAAATGGCCTCAAACGAAGTGCTAAGTAAGCATCATACATCGTACATATGTACTGAGATCAGGTACTGTGCCATGGCAAAAAGAAGACCCATTGTCATTTACTAGGGAGAGGCAGACTATTTTGACTGGGAAAAAAAAAAGGACAGGGTGAAACGGGTCTCCTGCTAACATCCAGCACTTGTTTGGTGAATGTTTACAAAGCCTAAAATATTCTTAGGCCCTGGAGTGTATTGTGACACTCTGATGTGTACATGTTGGCATTGTATGGGCCCATCAGTCCCAAAAGGAAAAGACTTGCCACCCACAGACACAGATAAGATTAATTATGATAATATATTTCTTTCCTCCTTTGTCATCGTAATGAATGGCCCCCAAACTTTCCTTGAGGCGTCTTTGTTTGTGGTCTTTTAACAGTGGTATTGTTGGGGGTAGAGCGAGCAGGTGGCAAGAAATCAGATCCCTTTGTTTTCTTGGTTTCTAAGAAGAGGAATATATAAATAAGTGCACAGTATTCATAGGATGGGGAAAATTTTCATTTTTTTAAAATGGGAACTGACAAAGGTGTCAAAAAGAATTTTTTGTACTTATAATTTCCGGTGCAGTAATAATGATTATTTATTATACACATTGATCTAATACGTCATTAAATATCATTTATGAGTCTGAAAGCGTTTTGGCTGGCTGCACGGTAAAAAGCTTGAAAACAATGCTATACTTTAACAGATGATAGGAATGTGTCACATGAAGATTTGCTCAAAAGGCTCAGAAACCCAAGACAATACATTGTGAATGCATTCACTGTCAGATCATTCATGACTGCATACCAGAGTCCACCCACGAAACACATTAAACCTGCTAGCTGCAGAGATAACAGTAAGACTTTTAAAATCTAATGATGACATCTTGAAATATGTACGATTAATATTGTGACAGAACCCCCAAAGGTAGATAAAAACATATCAACTTTGATGTACTATAACCTTTAAGTAATACTACATCAATTTAGTAAAGCATTAAGTATAATTGTATTACAGATATTTTCTATCTGTTCATCCATTATAAAAGTTGAAGGTTGTCAATATGACGGTGACAGTGTCACCAGGAAAATTCATAATATAAACTAGTGCCATTTACATGGTTTGTTTCCAAACCTGGGGCGTCAATCTCACTGCAGCCCTGCCAAAGTTGCCTGAGCTGGACAACAGCTTAAACAGTGTTTGTGTGTTTGGGTGCATTGTGCTTTGGCCTGTGTGTTCATTTCAAAGCCGAGCAGCATCTTGCATGTGTTAGAGGTTATGTGCCTTTAAAGGCCACACAGCCTGCATACTGTCTTTGTCCAGCAGTAAGAAAGTACTAATTGTTAAGTGTGTGTGCTGGAGGTGGGCGTGAGGGGTGTTTCAGAAGGGAGGCTCGCGGGTGACGCGGCATCTCAAAAGGCCGCCGAGAAAGAGAGGAAATTCGTTTGGGCCTTGAGAACACAGAAGACAAATTGAGGAAGTGTTCTGTTAATGTGCAGGGGTCAGCCGCAAACACGCAGGTTTTCTGCCACTTGGGTGGCCTGGGCAGCCTCACACCCTGAACCACGCTCAGCCCTGGAGCCTAGACCTCCCAACCACCCCCCCACCCCACCCCACCCCCCACAATTCCCCTCTAACCACACTCACACTCACACTCACACCACCCACGCAGGGTCTCACACACCAAAGGCGTTGACCACTGTCATTTGGTCAATCAGGGTGCCCCCTCCTTTCAGAACTCTGGCAGACCTCTCTCAGGCTGGTGTTGAAGAGATCTGGACGCATTCCATGTTCATATTTATATGACACTCTAGGTGATTTACGATGGCTCAAGTGCCACTGCACTTATAGCACTTAACTTGTATCCATAGTCATTTTGCCACCTATTACAACTGCTTGAAGGAGAGGGGAGTGCAGGCCATTGCTGAAGAACACACTCATGAGTTCCCACATCTTTTATACTTCATATTGTTTTCTGTGGTGAATCTCTAAAGAGATACTGTTTGACTGTTTAACTGCTGTGGAAAGTCTCAGGCTGTGATGCAAGAGGGGGCTTGGGGAAAAAAAACGATGACCAAAGGCATCTACTTGTAACCGTTTTAACTAAATAAATAATTTGTGATCGCATAAGTCTGTCCACTCTGCATTAATCAGTGTAACAAGAACATCTGTTAAGTGTTCGGAACATAAACTTCAGTTGCTCAGTAGATCGTACAATAAAAAACATTTTTGGGGGATGGGGTGTGTATTGTTTCGTAAAGCTTATTTAATCAGCCGAGAACAAATCTGCACTTGGTAGTGCATCATGAGAATGATGAATTTCTGTAAGAAATGGTGTTGGCTGACTGCAGTACTGGTACCACATTCTATGATTATACTTTATATGTCCAACCACACCAGCTCAGCACACCTTGACCAGTCACCCTTACCATGACCATGGGTGCCGAAAGCATTTTTTGTGTGGGGGGACGCAGGGCCCTACACGCCAACCGCTGTGTTGTGCTTTACGCCTCAGCTGCAGTACAGGAGGGGAAAAAGTGCAGGGGATACACGCTGCTATCGACATATCAACTGTTGTCTGGGAGGGGAAAAGTTGGAGGGCAAAATGATTTTGAATGTGTCCAGCACCCATGAGCATGATCATACAGCAAGTGCACCCAAGTAGCAATAAACAGTGCATTTAAAAGTCCACAAAATACTGGCACAACCAGCAAGCAACCTGATTCTAATGGGTCCATCCCTTCCCCTCTTCTCTGTCATCCTGGGCTGGAAGCTCCCCAGGGGAAGCGAGCTGGGCCTGATATACGAGCTGCCAGCTGACATCTGAACTCAAGCCCTGGAAAACACAAGCATCTGTCACTTTGGGCCCGGAGGGTGGGGACTGACACTGAGCATAGCTTCGGCGAAACTCTGAATCCAACAGCCATGGGGTCTTCTGCTTCTGGACAGTCTGTGTAAATATACAGACCTTTCTCACTCCAGTGACCTTACCTTTGCCTGGAGGTCTGGTAGGAATAAGAGCAGAGGGCTTGTCTTTCCATTAACTTGCACACATACAAGAAAACAATACATAGTGCATGGTAGTTGCTCACGGCAAAGCGTGTTTGAAAAAGGCCATGAACTGGGGGATATGATGGTGATGTCTTAATTTTAGCCTGTTGCTCAAAGGTTTGTTTGGTGTACCCAAATCAATTGGCAGGGACTTACCCATTATATATAAAGACATTCATGGGCAGTTTGTATAAGTAAATTGCCGGGAGTCTCCCGAATGTCTTACCCATACACTCGGGTTCATTTCTTTCAGAATATCGGGTCAGTCTACCATGGACCTTAAGGCAGATGATTTGACTCTTCTGGGACAACAAATTGGACTGTTCATTTGTGGCAAACCTCAACTTTAAGGCTGATGAACTCTTGAAGGCACAGAGTTGGAAAGAACTTAGCCTGGGAAGAAGGGGGGGGGCGGGGGCAAAGGGAGGACAAAATGCAAAGGAATATGCTCATAAATACAATAAATTAGTTTATGGATTTAGAGAGAGACAGTAGAAAGACAGGGGAAAAAGAGAGATGTCGTGGGTAATTACTTCAGCATGTCCAAAAACAAAAGCTGTGAAAGATAGGGAGGCGAGGGCCCATGAGCATTTCACTGCTGACACTAAACGACTCAGTTTTGGCAGTGAGAGCAGCAAGAAGTGAGAAATCAGTCAGAATGGCTTCCGGAGACTCTGCGTCCTTCCAGACTGAGAGAACCAACTTCTGGCCTTTAATTTAGGAGATGAACGAGCAAAGGAATGTCATAAATCTTCAATGGCAAGCAGAGAAAAATCTTTGCGACTACTCCTTTCTAGTTTCTTAAAAGTGGAGCAGGGAGAGAGAGAGGGAGAGGCGGAGAGAGAGAGAGAGACAGAGGGACTAGCAGTTCTTCGGCTCTCACTGGGTGGTCCTTTGCTCCACCTTTTTGTGTACAAATAAAGTTAGCCCTATTGTGGTTATCCATTTCTTCTGACAGCAGGGCATGCCGTCTCACTCATGGTGGTCATGTAGAGAGCCCTGCTGGTCAAACACCACCAACAAATCTCTACAGCCAGCGCTTCACTAACAATTAGTGTTTAAGAGACCACCTCAAACCTGCGTTTCCAAAAGCACCTCCAAGCAGAACTGTGTAGTCATTATACTGCAGTCAGGTCCCAGCTGCACAGGCCTAGATCAAATATATAATCTACATACCTATAAAAAGAAATACACAAAATACTTTTTCACATTTTTATATATTTGGCATCACATAAGGTTTTCACTACCTTACTGCTGTTTACATGGCTTGCCCCATCAACAGAAGCAATCTCTGTCACAACCTCTATGCTAATATAACAGCACTTTGTGAAAAACTCAGCCAATGCATGAGCTGCAAGGCTAACTTAGTCAACAAGTAATTCAAGTCTACATCCCACCAGTCCTAATGACTTGTCAGCAACACTGGTCCTGTATCATGGGTCAAAACTAAGAACGCAAACTGCAGACAACAAACATCCGGCCTGATTTAACGTATTTAGGGTAAAGTGTTTGTGTTTGCTTCTATTGGCAGACTAATGTTTTACACTTCTATTCTGTCAGCAGAAAAAGTTGAAGAAGCAGATACAGAATAATCCATTTGGGAAAAATGCACTTTACAAACTGACAACAATGACAATTGAGATAAATACTTCCATGTTTATTGGGACACACTCAGTATAAAAAGACTGCGTTTAGGGATGTGTCCGAAGGGGAAAGGTTTTCCATCTGTTTCTGGTGGCAGTTCGATCAGGTCCAACCCCCCCCCCCCCCGCCCCACAGGTCCTAGATCTCCATGAGCTGATCTGATCCAACGATGACATCATTGGTTCTTTCAGCTGCAAGAAAAGAAAAGGAACGCTCAGAAAGAGAAAGAGTTGGAAGGCGCCTGACCGTGTCTTGAGATGAGCTGAGCATTCTGGGATGGGGAATGCCAGGCACGTTTTGACACTGGAGATTTTTTACAGGGCACAAAACTTACAATAAAAAGTGATTTACAGGCTTCACTTGATTAAAATGTGTGCATCACTCCCACATAAATATATATCATTAAATTAACATATGTGGTAAAAATAGTACTTACTAGGGTGGTGTCTGATATTGTCTGAGAACTGAACCAAATGTGCTGTCTAGTTTGAGATTATATTTATTTTCTAGCCAAGCACACGCATGCAAATATTGATCTAAAATTCTTGGTTTTCAGGATCACTCAATTAAATGATCTGAAAACCTTGATTCAAGTATGTTTTCCATCAAAGAGAAAAGAAAAACATGTCTTTGGAGGTCTACTTGTACTCCTACAAGTTTATCTCCAATGTGTACTGCTGTGTAAAGTCCATTCCTTTGCATATTGTCAAAGAAAATGGACCTGGCTTGATAGTTGAGATCGCTATTTATAAATACCATGTCAGCTGGGCAGATGGATATGCAGGAAGGCCGATATCCTTCTGCAGAGGAACATGGCGACTCCAAGCTAAACCTTGAAGAAGCAGATTAATGTTGCGTATAAAGACATATTTTAGTGAGAAGGAATCCACGTAAAGGAGCGGCTTTAGTGCTCTGCGTTTAGGGGGAAGACAAATAGAGCGTGCTGCGGCAGGAGAATGGAGGGCGTCCAAGCCTGAGGGAGAGGGACTAGAATGAAACAGAAAGAGGGAGAGAAGGGGAAAGGGTGAGCGAGCGAGAGAGAGAGAGAGAGAGAGAGAGAGCGAGAAAGAGAGAGAGCGCAACACACACACAC
>JBBMFX010000011.1:14747465-14763136 GCA_037832545.1 Rhabdalestes septentrionalis | reverse complement strand
ACACACACACACACACACACACACACACACACACACACACACACACACACACACACACACACACACACACAAACCCTTTATGAAATAAATTAAGCCACAGAGAAAAAATGTAGTCAAACTGATACTTAAAACTTTCACTTAAAAATATTAATAATGGATGCCTCATTCAAAACACACTGAGACTAACAGAGGATTTTTTTTTTACCCTTAAATTCACATATGAACACCCCACAGCACACAGTGTGGACGATGTGAAATTCTTTCTCTGCATTGAACCCATTCTCACAGTGAAGCAGGGGGCTGACACCAATGAAGGGTGCCCGGAGAGGAGTGTGTGGGGACAGTACCCCGCTCAAGGGAACCTCAGTGGTGATATTAGCTGTTTTTTCTACCATTCTGTCTTTTCTTGCATTCAGTTACTACTGTTTTGTAACTTGTCATTAATTTCATTTTGAAAAGTAAAACACAATTCCTAAATAATATTTCAAATGAAATTAAGAGTGGACAAAATTGCTTGTCTCACAAACCAGGACTTCTTGCATAGTCAACGAACTTTAACTTTCACTCCAATCTTGATTCTCTGCCTCACAATAGCAAATATCTGTTTACATTATTATACCAACATGCACTGTGGGCCTCTCCTATCACAGGATAGACTCAGTTCATGATTACAGTTAACAGCCTTTTGACCAATCAGAACCAGCCCTCTGGAATAGTCAGATGAACTCTGGTTACATTAAAAACTGCTCCAAGTCATCAGTGTCCTATTTGATTAGTAGTAAACAGAAAATCAAGAAAAATGGCAAAGCAACTACTTGGTTACCCCTTTTACAGCAATCATCCTTTAACAAGGGCTCAGATAACATAAGCAAGAATAATATAAAGCAATTATATTGTCAAAGAGCAACACTATTATGAGAGTAGCAGCTGCAAAGCTTCATGTTGTTGCTGTTGCTGCTATGTTTCTCATTTTATATTTCCATTGAATAATTTATTGCCCCTAAAACTAAGCCACTCATGACTTAATATCACTGTAATGTTTTAATGTGCCAATACTTAATTATTAAGTATAATTATTTACATCAAAATTAATCATATTTAAAGTCCTGTGCTAACTGGTGCACATGTGTATGGGGGGCTGTTTGTAAAAACAGCTTCACAAGTTTAGAGGTGTCATTTCTTCCCCATTTAGCCCAATATTCACACAATTCTCACATATTTAGAGCTAAATGTGTAAAAAAAAAAAAGCAGCATTAGTTTTTGGTACATTTTCTTGCTGCGTAATCGTTAAATGTTTAATCTAAATCTAATTGTTAAATGTAAATGTAAATGTAAATGTAAATGTTAAATCTAAATTTTAATTGTTAAATCTAAATGTAAATCTTAAATCTAAATGTTAAATCTAAATGTAAATCTTAAATCAAAATGTTAAATCTAAATGTAAATCTTAAATCTAAATGTTAAATCTAAATGTAAATCTTAATTCTAAATGTTAAATCTAAATCTAAACGTTAAATCTTAAATCTAAGTCTATAAATGTTGCTTTTACAAATGGCGTGAGATATGCTAATTGGCCACGCCCCGTGATTACAATTGGCTGGTACTTAGCAGGGGGCTGGACTGAGCGCTGTGATATTCCCTCACCAACATGGAGGACTTGCATTTACTGATCTTAAATAAATTGTTAAATATGAAATATATATCTGGCACTTTAAAAATCACACTTCACAGTTGGATAGGGCTCGGTAACACCTTTCTAATGACCCCTCGTTTAACGAACAAAGTTATAATCCGAGAACGGTTCACCTCACACGGGTACAGTACATTAGTCCCCCACAGAAAATTCGTGAGGCTTTTGTACACGGGGTTAAAAGCAGTTAAATAGGGCTCAGTGAGAGCTTTCCAAAGACTCCTTGTTTGCCATAATACCACCCGGCAAACCGGAGTTATTAAGTCAATGATGATCGCCCTGCACAAAAGTATAGGGACACAATGATTTTATATCTGGATCCCTGGGGCTATTATAGAAAACCGGGGTTCTTGGGAAATGTCTCATTGAGCCCAATCTAACTGTGAAGCTTCAAATTTATAGTACGAAATAAATTTTTTCATACTTAACGTTTAGATTTGAGATCATTATAGTCAAGTACTCCATGTTGGTGAGGGAATATCACAGCACTCAGTCCAGCCCCCTGCTAAGTACCAGCCAATTGTAATCACGGGGCGTGGCCAATTAGTATATCTCACACTTTTGTAAAAGCAACGTTAAGATTTAGATGTAAGATTTAACATTTAGATTTAGATTTAACATTTAGATTTAACATTAGATTTAGATTTAACATTTAGATATAAGATTTAACATTTAGATATACGATTTAATATTTAGATTTAGATTGAATATTTAGATTTAGATGTAACATTTAGATTGAACATTTAAGAGTTAGATTTAGATTTAACATTTACATTTAGATTTAGCATTTACATTTAGATTTAGCATTTACATTTAGATTTAACATTTAAGATTTAATATTTAGATTTAAGAAATAGATTTAGATTTACATTTAGATTTAGATTTAGATTTAAGATTTAGATTTAGATTTAACATTTAGATTTAACTTTTAACATTTAGGTTTTGATTTAAAATTCAGATTTAGCTTTAATATTTACATTTAACATTTAACATTTAGATTTAAAGTTTAACATTTAGATATAAAGTTTAACATTTAGATTTAAAGTTTAACATTTAGATTTAGATTTAACATTTAGATTTAACATTTAACAATTACACAGCCATAAAATGGACCAAAACCTAACCCTGTTTTTTTAACACATTTATTTCTAAATATATGAAAATTGTGTGAACATTGGGCTAAATTATGAAGAAATGACACCTCAACATTGTTTTATCTGTTTTTACAAACGGCGCCCAATACATGTGGTCCTAAGGTTCTAATACTTGCATGGCCACAACATCTGATGAGATAGGGAGTCTGTGTTACATTGTGGGGTTGAAAGGATTGCTCATGAACACCCTATATGCACTATCGGCAGAGATCCCAAATACCAATCCGGGTGGAGTAGTTTGTTTACAACTTTCTGACTAACACGGCATTTGTTTATTAACTTAAATTCTCGTCTAGATGTTGCAAAGGTAGATAAGCTAATTATCACTTTTAGAAAAACAAGTATGACAGATAACCTAATCCTCCTAAGACTCTTTCCCAAATGTATGCCTACACCCATGCATTTTGTGTATTTTCTCCTTGATTCAGTCATTATTATCTGGATCTCCTCAATGTTTTAAAAACATGACACTACCTACACAGTAAGTGCATTCTACAAGCCACCACATCTTTTCAAACTGTCACAGGTCATTGGTCAGATAATGGGGATTATGGTGTCCTACCAACCCACAGAAAGCAAGGCCAATTATGTTCTCTTGAACTCACAGTCACAGATGTTTCTGGCAACATCAGAGATCAAACTCACAGTTCTCTGACAAAGAGGTGAAGACACATCATCAAAGGGCAGGCTTGGAATGACAGAGAATTATATTAACCAAAGTCGTAAGTTAAGATGAATTTGTTAAACCAACAATTATTTAGGAACACTGCCGTCACAATGACTGCTACAACAAAATAGCCAGCACCATTAGATTTTATTCAGCAGATTTATTTTTATTTTGTATTCTGGCAGATGCTCAACTTTGAATTTGTATGAAATATGAGATTATGGAGATCAGACCATGGAGTTGTTCTACAAAAAAGCTTGTTGAAGCTGTGCTTATTTAAAATAGCCTTGCATGAGTTCAGATAGTTCATTCTAGGGCCAGCGGGTTTCACTAACAAAATCCAGGTGTAATCTGTTCTTGTGAATCAGTAAACGCGGCTAACAAATGTGCATGTGATATTTAAACAACACCAGAATCGAGAGCAGAAACAGGATATGTCAGCAACAAAATGGGATAGATAAATAATCTTTATCTTATCTGACCTGCACTACACTTTCCAGTGTGGTTGCTTTGTGCTGCTATAGAGAACATGCTCTTGGATATCTTCACTTGAGTGTTCACTTTGATGGTTCGATGGTTCCTCATTTGAACGGGTAAGAAATCAGTGCTGCACGAGTTTTCACAAGAATAATCTTGACCACCTGCTAAATCCCTGCACTAATGTCTCAACCTTCATTTACCTTTTGGCAGGTGACCCTCAAGGAGCATGAATGGACCACTGACATTTGGCCAGCAAGAGTCGCATGTACTGACTGTAAACAAACGAGGAAGAAAAACAAGCTTTGGCAGTCATTTACATATTTATATCCTGCTAAACACACAAATTTGCTTTTTCGTTTGACCATGTGAGTGTAATGATGCTGAATGATGTCTGGGACGTGCATCAGATTAAGCTTCACACCAGGGGTTTACTTTCACGTGTGTGGCTGCCTTCTGATACATGTCTACTTCACATATACACAGTCAGCCTGCAGGCCAAAATAAATAAACACTGCAAAATTAGTCTGAACTGCCAACCCTTGGACAATACTTATGGTGTTATCTGTGTTTTTTATTCTTTGAAGCTGGAGGTCTGTCTTGTACAGCAGTGGCAAAAATTGGATTGGCTATCGTTTGCGAAATAGACTTTTAATAGGTGTAAATGTGCAAACCCACTTGTACTTACAAATACTGGCTATTTCTCAGAATGATCCCTTATTGCAGTACAATTACAGATTGTTACTTACCTGTACAATTTATCAGTCACCCTCTACACCATTCATCATTGGTCAGCTATGTTCCTTTGGTCAGAAAATGACCAGATCTCTGGACTTAGGTTTGTGGAGTTTTCTCAACAGAGCAATGACCCTGACATGGTAGTGGCATGTGTTCTGCTGGAACAAGTTCTAACTGTACACCTCCAAGGTGGATATTGTAGGGGTTTCTGATAAAGTGGCCAGTATTTAAACAGTATTTTCTGATCTGTTGCCAGTTAGAGATCGATTGTAAACAGCTTGCATAGCATTTTTATTTTCAGTTCACAATGTTAATAGCCAAAAGATTTCACAAAACTGGAAAGAGACAGAATTTAGTTTGACCTCTGCTTGTTATGAGGATTGTGTGAAAGCCCCTAGGTCCAGCTGAGCCTTCACTACAATCTGGCAACCATCATTTTGCAGCCCAGTAAGAAGACATTTTATGTTCTAATATCCTCCCACTCGTCTGTATTTACAAGCTGTCGGCCACATGTGGGTGGCATCATTTTTTGCCATTATACAGTGGACTCTGGCCCAAACAGGGCCATCATAAAAGTCAGCGCCTGCCATGGACAATTCTGCAGCCACTCTTTTGAAATGCTAGCCTGTGGTCATGCTCCACAGGGTCTGAAAGTAAAGAAAGGAAAGAGTCGTTGCTGATGGTCTTAATGATGGTGTGGAGTGGTGGGGGCATTAGGAGGAAATGCGGCCCAGGTGCTGGAACATGAACCACAGCCCCTGACGAGTGTCTAGAGAGATCTGTTAACATATTGTGCTGCACAGGTCTGGTAATGGGGCCTTATTTAAAGGAAAGGCTACAAATAGGTCTGAGTGGGTCTTGCTGCATGTAGGTCCAAATTTTTTATTTTGAATTTTCACATGGATGATCTGTCAAATATTTTGGGACACTTTTGCCTTCTTAGTGCATCAGCAGTTCTTAGTTACCAGTTGGATTGAGAATGCTTTAAATCCTCCCCCTTTCTTTCAGCAATCATGTTAGACACCTGTTTATAGAGGTGATTCCAAAAGTTTGGGCGCCCTGGTAATTAGACATATTTAGTTGATTTTCTAAGTAAACTTACGATTGCTTGAACAGTTCCCATTTATTCCAAAACTGTATTTGTTTCTAAAATATGGGTCATTTCACACATTTTCTCAAAACTCTACAGGCCATGAAATTGGAAGACAACGTCATATTAAAGGTCGTTTGCCTGTTAATGAAGCATTAATATGTTTTGCTGTTATACATATTTACACACACAGGTGTAAGTAATCAGCCAATTATAATATATACATAGTACATTACATTTATTTCATACATTAAATAAAATACATTAAATTACATAAGAATGTTTGTTCTTCATCTGAAATGTTCAATTTTCTGTGACAGCGAAAATATAGGTGATAGATTCAGTAAGTGAAAAGAGAGATTGAAAATGATCAAGTAAAAATGGATTATGATTTTTATCTACGATTTTTTTAAAATACAAAAACACAGCTGCCATGGGTGGACTTTTTTTTAAAATCCATATGTATTGGAAATGTAACAGTACCTGTGTGAATGCCTTTATAAAGGCATTGGACATCCACTAAATCCATGGGTTTGAAATCTCTTTAACCCAACAAGTCACACTTGACATTAAATATCTCCCTCCTAACACCCCCCCCGCCCCCAGTGAGACGGACAGATAGAGCCCAAGCAAAACCGTAGAGTCGTAAGGCTACCACAGACTTGAAGCTGTGCCCTGATTTCCTCTGATTTCCTATTCTTGGCTGAAGCAGGCCCTGTAAATCATTCTCAATTCCCTTAAACAAGCCAGTTGGATTAGGTTGGTTTAGATCATAAACATTCGCAGGGCCAGACCACCCAGGGAGTCATCGGGGCCCTGACCGCCGCCTCCAGGCCCAAAGCACAACATGCTCAGTGTGGTTTGTGTTTGCGCCTCTTCCAGGACCCAGAGACTGAGAAAGAAAAAGGGAGAGAGAGAGAGAGAGAGAGAGAGAGAGAGAGAGAGAGACTGTGTGTGGGGGGGCAGCTGCCATGGAAACAAAAACACCCTCCTCCTATTCCCTTATTCACGGTCAGCCACCGATAGACTGTGACATAGATAAACACACTCCGCTCCACAGGCTAGAACCTCCCCTGTCCCAAACGACTCTAAACTCCCTCTTCTTTTTCAAGAGCATGGAAAAAAGAAGAAGATAGCTGCCATTCACGTGGCTTTATGGGATGGCTTCACAGACATAATAAAGTGTAGAAAAATGGGAGAAGGCTCTTGTTGGGACAAGCAAAAGAGGACAAAACCATTTTTGGCCCCTGTTTGCACAAGAGATTAGGGATTATGAAGAAGTAATGAGAAATGTGCAGGTTAGAGAGCCGCATTTCTGTGAGCATGAAGGAGTGCAGGAATTAGGCCGGAAAGCAGGATTCTAAACTTTGCTTACGATTTGTTAGGATGTCATTCAGTGCGTTTGGAAATCTCGCCACAATTTGACTTGAACATTCCAAAAACCAACAATACCGAAACCTAAGAATTAGAATGCTGGTAATTTATTTTTTTTTATAAACACAAGAATTATTCTAAATATTTTGCAAAAAAATACTATATACCAAGAAGAATGAAGACAGCAATGAAATACAGACAATAAAATTACATCAATCGATTTGTTAAAAAGTTTTTTTAGGGAGGTGGCATTCTCCCCAATATCTGTCTTACAAATTTTCGTCATGGAGAACTCCCCCAGCTAGGCCTCCCCCAGTCACACAATACCACCAACACTGGGAAAGGGAAAACGAGTAATTGCTTCCTCTGAGTCACATGAAATACCACCATATCTTCCCAAACTTTTGTGCTTGCCATGTCATTAGAAAGCTAACTGCTAATCTTGTTTTGCCAGTCTACAGATGCCCACGTTAGCAAGCAATGTACTGTGGATGATTGGAGAGGTTTAAGGGAAGTGAGGCCCATCCTACTCAGAAAGATCATGGCTCTCTTGGACTCTTGGCCATGCATGCCTCTGGTATATTTTGGGGTCAAACACATCTTCTTAATAATTACTATTCATTCTCAAATTCCAAAATCAATACAGATGGACTGGTAACTTCAGAAATGCAGAACAAAATACATTAAATGTTATACTAAATAAAAACAAAATAGGGTTACATTTAAAGGACATTAGAACAATGTACAAGCTAACAGTTCCTCCAATATTATGCTGCTAATCAGATATTATATTATTCCATAATCAGAAACTTAGCATACATTGGATTTATAGTATTTAACAGACACTCATACAGAATGGCTTGCATTGTAGCTATGCAATATAGTCTTGTTTCTTGGGAGTGGGGTGTCAAACCCCACTTGACTGGGCCGAGGTAGAACAGTAAAACTGTAATCACCTCAGAGAAAGGGTAAATCACTGTCTGTCAAATGCAAAATGTCATGTAGGCTAAGCTTCATCTTATCATATAAAACTGGATAAACAAACAAGCTGTTAAGTTTGTTAAACAAATTAATTATAGAGAGGACATCTATAAATTTAGTTGTTGAGATTACAAAATAATGGATTATGCTTTTTAACATGGGTCTGTATATTCAGTTGCCAGTTTATCAGAAACACCTACTTTATGACTGACTTTGTAGGTAAACAAAGACCAAGTGTAATTATACATATACTTTGGGGCAAATTGTGCTACAAATAGGCTTTAGTAATAAACCTACATGGAAGGTGTTTCTAGTGGAATCGTCAGTGATCACAGGCGTGAGGTAGGGGTTTGTAAAAATCTGGTAAGTCAGTGTATACGTTTGTGTTTGGGTGGTTTGGTGGTCATTTACCTTCAGTATATACACAGCTTCAGACTAGACTACACCATGGCGTGAAGGCAGCACATGGTATCTATTAAAGTCTGACTGGACGCTGCTGGGGCCCACAGGTCTCCCAGTGAGTGCTAGTTGACACGGAGGTCGAACTGCGAGCGTACACATTCACACTCCCATTAGCAACTGATAAAGGAGCGTAAATCACGACCACACAGCCACTCTCGTTCATGAGGCCCTGAGCGGTAACCCTGTGTAGAAGCTGAGGCATTTGGGGCAGTCAGTTTATGAATTGAGAAAAGTGCTTGGGCTGATGAGGCTGCATTGCTATCCTCTTCAGATGGGAAAGTATTTATGGCTTAATTTTATGAATCAAGAACGCAATTACGACCCTGTTTTTATAGCCCCTCCACATTCACTTGTCTATGCAGACAAAAAAATGAAGTGTGTGCGTGAGAGAGAGGGAGTGTATGTGTGTGTGTGTCATACAGCAGTTTTTATGATCTTCCAGCTGCAAAGTGGAATGTGAGGCACTTTTTAAGAGGAATGATCTAATCGTTCACTGTTTCACACTACACGATGTCATCACTGCCAGCTTTTCAGTTCTGGCCCACATAAAAATCCACACTGGTCTCTGAGCATTTTTATGTCAGTGTCCTAAACAGAAACAACTGTGTGAGATGTTCAGAATTTGGACATACACTCACTGGCCACTTTCTAAGAAACATCTACATTGTACTTCCTCTAGTCCCTGATCAGTTTTTTGGCTGGAAGCTTTTGGATGGTAGACCAAACAAAACCCAGCAGTGACACCAATGTGTATAACACCCAGAAACTCTGCTACACATTCTACTACACAACTAATTTGCCTGTGTCACTGCCTTGTTGACAGCCCATTAACCAAATGAAATGTTTAGAAATTGAGCATTATTGAATGAAAGTACAAGGTCTTTTTTAACAAATTAGGCAGGGAGTAAGAATGTGCATTTCAGGTCAGGTATGTATTGATGTATTTAGATGTGAAATATTCTTCAACTGTGTTAATGTTGTCTAAACTTTATCACCTTTAGGTCCTATTTTCTCTCATTTCTCTCAGCTTTTAAATGAGAGTGCTTTGTGTAATGTGTGAAGCACAAAGATAATACTGGTAAAACAAGGGAGCTGAGTTTATCAGTTTTAAGCAATGTATCAAATTAATGTGTAAATGCCATTGCAGCTTGAAGTATCTTACAAAAATGAAAATGTTATCGAGGGCCACACACTTTTGGATGTGAATCTGGGCATCTGGTCATCAGAGACCAAGGTCTGTCTGCCAGGTGATGGACAGCATCTGACTGCTTCATACATACAGCCTGGCCCGCCTCTTCTCTGCCCTCGTTAATGGTCACCATAACTCGCAGGACGGCTGAGATTCAGACAGGCAATGCTGCGCCAGCCTTGGGATAATGAAAGAGAAGAGGGAAAGAGAGAGAGAGAGGCCTGGAGGTGGTATCTGGGTTTAAGGAGTACAAATCTGTCTAAACAGGGCTGGGAGAGCAAGAGCGGAAAGTGGGAGTTATGTTGTGGTTTCTATCTTTTTTTCCTTCATTTTTAATAGTGCCTAAACAAGAAAGCTGCAGTCGTTCCAACTGAAATTCCCTTCCTGGAGTGCTTGCTTGCTTGCTCGGCCTTTTGCTTATTCTGGGATAAAATGCTTTTATTCCTATACCTCTACATTTAAGTTTACATACAGTCTTTTATAGCAGTGTGTGTGTGTGTATAGTGCAATGGAGCCTAAATTGCTCTACTGTTTGGGCTGAAAGGGGTTTTAGGAAGATTGTGGAAGGGAAGACACAGGAGTGTGCACACACGGGACATACACAAATACACACACTGGTTAGTCCTTTTGATTTTGTGTGAGTCTACGCTGACTGTTGCCCCAAACCCTGTCTGTCTGTGAGGTCTAATGGCATACACACACTCATTCACACACTCACAATCACACTCACACTCTCTGTCTCACTCATTCTTAACAGGGTCTCTGTTCCTGGACACTTTTTTGAGTCTTTGTAGACGCAGATGGGTGTTACATGTGGGTCTGACTGTTGTTTAGGGAATTTCCTGTCTAGTATTATTTGGGCAAATTCAAACAGTATGTGCTTGTTTAATTATTGTTTTGTTTAATGTTGACGTTTAAGCTCATTTATCAATGTCTAGTAAAGACATTTTATGATACTCCTTTATTAAAACCATACCTGTCATACCTGTATCAAATGACACATTTAGAATGATTATTTTACCTACAATAAAATACAATAAGAAATTACTGACCATATTTGGTTTAATTAAAAAATATAATGCAATATGTGCATTAATTGTATTGTGATTTCATTTATGATAACATGCAGTTTAATTTAAGAGTAATTTCTGTTCATGGTTCTGGACAATTTTCCTAATTTAACAGCTTCCTACTAATGAATTTAAACCTAAGTTTGTACAGCACTACAAGAGTCCGTTCATAAGGACATATGCCAGTCTTCCCTTTATGCCAACAAATGAATTTCAAAAGCTAGAGGGCGCCCACAAGCAAGCTATTGTCACTGAAATGGAGTCAATGGGGCTAAATGGGTTAAAATTATTAATAATTTTCTAACATTTCACACAAGAATGTTCTCTAATTTACTCTAATCTCCAAATCTGCATCAAAATTTGTCTTGGATCAATAGAAATATACATTCCTTGTTTACCACAAATTATTCATTGTGTTCACAAGCTGCTGACAGCTAACTGAGGCCTGAAGTTAGTAGTCAACTGTTAGCATATTGTCCATCATGCTGGTGGTTATTAGTGATTTTTATCATTAGCAGTTCAGGAAGTGACAGTGAATGTTTTCATTTCTGCAAGGACTGGACTCAGAAGTCCCACAAGTGGTGTCCAGCTGGCCTTGGACCGTCAGGCTTCGGGCCGAGAGGGGAAATATAAAAATCCTTAAATGGATTTATAAAGATTTGATTTATCCTCAGACGACAAGGAAGGGAATAGCTGGCGGGTCTCAGGCCAAATATAACTTGCCGTATAGTTGTGCTGCCTCACGATAAATATTTGATGTGTGGCTCCAGCTTTATTGTATGGATGAGGCATCCTTCACCTGCATCAGTCTGCATTGCCATCATGAATCAAACTCTAATGCGGCTTTAATGAATTTCCTCTGACGCTGGAAGCACTCTGAGTAGAAAGGAGATGATGAAGTGCCATAACGATGCCCTGAACGGCAGCAATTACAGAATTATAGTGATACATCTGCAAACATCTTGTATCTGTGGACAGAGTGTTAGGATGTCTTTTTTCCCAAAGACACCAAAGGGATTATGGTGCTTTCCATCATGACCACACATGGTGTCATGGTGGTCTGAGCTCGGCACATGGATGCTATTTTTTCAAAAATTTGGAATCACTCAACATATTCATGTTTTTTCTTACTTTATTTGGAGTAATAATGGTTTTTTTTGCAGTAAAAGAATCTTCTAGACACCAAGTAGTACTTTATAAATGTTTTATTCAAGATTTCATTTATAACAACAAGAATTTAATAAATGATTGAAAAAAAGATTAATAATGAGTTATTCTTCATTATACAGTTTGCTAAACCTTAGGGTCATCTACGGCTCTGGTCAGCTTTCTAACATTCCTATTTCATGTATTCCGAATAATGTGTTGAATTTGCCTGTTGGAGCAAAATATTGTATCTATTGTATGAATATTGTATACGTTTTATAAAAGAAAACATTGTTGCAAAAATATTTCATTTAATAATTTAAACTGGTCCTTTAAACAGAAATGTTGACATAGGTTTTCTGCCAAATGGCATTTTATGAAAAAATGAACCAAACTGCAGAAGGTTCGGTTATGAGAGAAATAATAGGTTTGTAAAGGAATAATCTTTGCAAATTGATTTTATTTTCTTTTTGAATCTTTTTTGTTTTGCACACAGCAAGATTTCCTGATGGTTTTCTGTTTTGCAGTGAACGTGTAAAATATCTGTCTACATCTTTAAAAAGTAAATAAATACATAAATAGAGACTAAAACAAACTTTCAACAAACCATGAATCATATTTCAGAAACTACAGAGAACACATGTACAAAATGTGATAAAATCTCATAAATCTGCGAAACAGACAATGAGTTTCTGCAGACCAGCACAGACCTTACACTAACACAATTATACCACAAACTACGTACACAAAATTGTGTTACTAAAATGAATCATGTTCATTCAGGATGGTTCTTTTTTCCAATGTAGTTTCCTTCCAGTTATTTATATAATATTAGAATATTGCATTCATTGGTAATATATTGGTAATATTGATGCTAAACTTTATAAGATTAGTGTAAATATCAAGCGTGTAGCTGATGAAGGACCGGTTTTCCCTGCCAAATAGTAATTAATATGATTAGGCACAAGAGATGCTGATCTTAGATCAGCATAATATTTGGTAGGTGAATGTAGAGAGTTCTTATTCTGCAGACTTTGTTCTGAGTGCAGCAGTGAGATTCACACAAGCTTAGAGTGTATCAAGTGTATTGTGTGTTGAGTGTTAAACGCTGGCCTTCAGGCTGTTCTGGCAGGAGCTCCTCCGCTGCCGGAGAATTTCCTCTCACTGCCTGAAGGCGGCTGCCAGCCACACATACACGCACGCACGCACACACACCCACACACACACACACCCACACACACACACTGTCGGAAGCAGCACAGCTCGGACTGAGCGCTGTGTGAGGTCCACATTCACTGCAAGAGAAGACTGCTGCTGGCAGAACAAACATGGGTGGGACCACTTGCCACACACAGATGCACACATGCTCATACATACAGACACACACGCACACACACACACACACACAAAGGCAGACACGAAGACACACACATGCTTACACATAAAAACATACAGGAACACCAACAGACACATTCATACTTACACGTACACATGCACTCACTCACAACCACACACACCCACACCACAATTTAGTACAGGCTAATGAAGGCAGTGCCCAGGCTGAGTCATGTCTTGACCTCATTTCTACACTTTAAACTCTCAGTCTGACACTTGTCTTCCTATGCCTAATTTCACCTGTAATTAGGGGTGGGAGCATGAGTTCCAAATCCTCTGCATGTGCCATGTGTATACGACGCATTTCAGTAATCATTTGTGACCTAAATGTATTTTTAACTCCTTTTTTAGAGTTTTGAGCCTGCGTTATTTCGGTGGTTGGGATATTTGTTATCCCTATTCAGATTTGGAATGATTGTAGGCCTGTAACACAATCATCCAGAAACACAAATCATGAAAAAAAAAAGCATGATTAAAGCCACGTGCCATATATTGTGCTAGTTCCCATTAAAGATTTTTTCTGTCTATGATAATAGCCATGTATATGGTTAATATTCCATTTTACTGTGAGGTAAGAAAAAAACTTGATACAACAATAAGAAACATACTGCGTGAATTTTTCCTTTTAAAAAGGAGAATCAGTCCTGTATAATGCCGTGAAATGTATGGAGTCTAAATATAAATATTGATTTATTCTTTAAAGTTATTCCTGGGAAAACTTCATGTATTCATGATTTTGTAAGCTACTTGGATGTAGAAGCTTTTGTTTAAAAGTTATAGGAATATTTGTTGTTGATTGTTGTTTTTAATTTAGATTGTCCAGTAAGTAACACACTTCCTGAAATTGTGCTAAGACTCGAAATAAGCTAAAATTTGGTTCTTCAGTTTTGCCCAGGATTGGGTTGCTGGTATACATGCATATATTCCTCCAATCTCCTCACAAGAAAAGAGGTTTGCTTCAGATCATACATCATGCTAAACGACATGCCATTTCTGTACCAGTGATGCCATTACTATTTTAAACACATTAGTTAAGACTGTAGTGTGAAGACCTGACAAATGAACAAAAATATAGGGACCTCATTTTATCTGTGCTTTTGTGGCTTTATGAATAAAAAAAAATTGGTGTCAGAAATTTCGAAGCAGGCCTACCTAAGATTAGCTTGATGTGGTTTTGCGATATGCATGTGCTGATTTAAGCAAATGGTTTCCATGATGTTGAGAGCTTCTGTTAATAACTTCATGAGTATTTTGCGAACAGCAGTCATGTCTTGGCTGACTCAGTGCATATGGGGTAAGGGAAAAATTATGTACATTTGATTGTACAACAAACAATTAGGCACTGAGGCATGACCATTTATAGAGGACACAATGTCAGATATGCCTGACAGCTTATGTGCAGACACATCCCTATGTTTAGGGTAAGGAGAAGACAGGGTGAAATTTCGTTTGCTTTAGCAGGTCTGAGCCCTTGTGCTTCTCTGATTGCTCATCCGCACGCCATGATAAAGCTGATATTTGCACAGACATTTGCACGCTTTTTCAGCCCTGAAAGCCAGGCCGCCCTCCTGTGTTTATTATCTTGCTCAGGTGGAATAGCACGTTTGCCTGGAACGCTGTTTGAAATGGAACCATTTAGGTAGCTGTTGAAATAAATGTTTATAGCATTCCAGCCCTTTTCTGCAAGACATTGCGTGTGGTCCTGTCAGCACCTTGCGAGGGGCGACGTCTCACGAAGGTGTGTGCTCCTTCTACCTGTGTGTGTGCGTGCGCAGGACTCTCGTGTCCACATGTGTGGAAGAATGAAACATCCATAAGACGTTTACTTGAATATTTCCCACAGCCAGCAGGCATCTGCTGAAAAGCTTACTGCCGCGTTTTTGTGTGTTGCAGCATCTTTGAGACATTTAAAATGGTCTGCCGGGTAGTGAGGTGAAAAAAACAAAAAAAACCCAAAACAAAACAGCTGCTTTGTCGCAGGATAATGCTACGTTGTCCGCTACGCCTGTATAGGTAATATAGATTTTTTCTGCTCGGTCAGCTGGCCAGGTAGCCAGTGGGTTTGGCCGCACTGGAAAGTAAATATTTCCGCAGAGACTATAACTGCAAACACCATAAAATGTGTGGAAACAATTGTGTGTATTAAGAGACCTTTATTAAACTTGGAAAAGAAGAGAGAGAGAGAGAGAGAGAGAGAGAGAGAGAGAGAGAGAGAGAGAGAGAGCGAGCGAGGGAGAG
>JBBMFX010000011.1:14721522-14731907 GCA_037832545.1 Rhabdalestes septentrionalis | reverse complement strand
TACAGCAATGTAGTATTATTTTAGATAGCATCTGATTAGAGTACATTTATTTCAGTCATTTGAGACTTGAGACTTGACTTGATATTGCCACTCAAAGGCTTGAGACTTGACTTGGACTCGAGCACAAAGACTTAAGACTTGAGACTTGATTTGGACTTGGAAAAAATGACTTGTGACCATCTCTGACACATCCTAATGGGAGCCAAATCAATTTATGGAATGTAGTAATGTTGAACCCTGGAATGTTAACCCCCACAGAATACATTTCAGATGCACTCAAACAAAATCGGAAACTGACGGCACACAAACGGATGTCATTTGTTAATATACGATTGCTGTCATACCAACACTTCACACAATATCCATCCAAAAGTATGCAGACTGTCCTGAATTGTTGTGTACATAGCCAGCTGACAGAATGTTCAGTTGCACACACACACAGTGCCCCACACAGGGCACACTGGGGCAGCCAAAGCTCACCATACCCAGTATCATCTGTGTAACTACAGTGATATGTTGGAGCTTAACAACTTTGTGAAAATGTCAAGTGATTTCACAAATTGTCTGGACGAGTTAAGTGTCCCAAAGACCCAACCAAACTAATCCCATTCTGGCTTAGTATAGTTTATCATTTATTAATCCTGTAGTCTTCTGTTTACTAACTAGAGTGTGAGGGACAGAGATGTTTCCCCCAGTACAAAGTCAGCCTTTGTGTTTGTACACACGCAGTGTGGAACAGATAAAATGATGGGTGGGCCACCTGGCATTTTCATACCCAGCGTTGTAAAGCTAAGCTGTTTGATGCTATTTCATTAGCCCTTTGTAAGTTTGCTCACATATCGATTCACTGACTGTCAGAAGCTGTGGCACACACGGCCATGGCAACCACCTCAGTCCAGAAAGCTGTCCATTACCCCCCTCTTTCCTGCCCCCATGCAGGCTCACAGTGGGTTACTATTCTATGACAGGACTCCAATAGAGTACTGCTTTCTTCTTTTAGTGTGTTAAAGCTTCTCAACTCCTCCGGATTCAATCAGTCATTGGAGCTGGTGGCAGGTTTCTGCTGTTCTCCATCGATTTCAGCCCTTCGACCCTAGTGGGTGCAATGAATAAAACATCCAGCTGCGCTTTCATCAGCCTCCGCGATTTCCGGAAGAAAACGGATGCGCATGTGCAGAATAGTTAATACCTGTGAATGGCACTCTTGCACCACGTTGCCAAACCAAAAAATGCAACTGTTGCCTGCAGCACTGCTGTTGTTTGGGATCCATCAATACTTGATTTCTGAGGTGAGATGAGGAGTAATGAATAGTTCATTTTACTGTAATTCAGTGACAATGATTAACTAGAATTATTATTAGGGCCCTTGCTGCCGTATGTAAGACGCTCTGTTGCAGGCAATGATGGATAATGGAATCGCCCTGAGACTTGAAAGAAACCTCAGACATCCGTTATAGTGGGTTCAATGAGATTCCATCTGCCAAAGGCAGCTGCTTCTATTTTTCTATAATATGTGGACATTTCTCATATGCAGGGAGATTTCAGACATACTAATTCATTGAGATTTACAACAGGATGACAATCAGTTAAAAAAGAAGTGGTGAGTAATGGCCCAGGGGACCGTCTGGGATTCTATTCGCACCATAAATCTACCCGTGTGGCAGCTGATATTAGAACTGCTGTGGCCGTCATGCCTTATCTGGGTTAACCTTGAGCTTGTGACTCGGTTGTCTTCTCTTTCTCTTGGTGCTAAGTTGTTGCAACAGAATCCCAAATGGCTCCCTGTTTGGGTGAAAAAGCTGTTATTTCATGACCTATGCAAGGCAATTTATATAGAGCGCCATTTAAATTCGGTCTGTGGCTTTAAAAGCATATATTGTGGGTGGCAAACAAGTCCTAACCTGTGTTTCATTTGCACAAGCTAAAAATACTGCTCCTTTATCTCTTTGTAGAATGTATGTGTAAATTGACTGCTAGGATCTTACTCTCACTGCAACCTTTTCATTCTACCAGCAGAACTAAACGGAGCAAGAGGTTTTCAAAGGGTTTGTCGCCATTTCAGGTGTTTGGTGTGAACGGCATCCCACTCAAGGATTAGCCTGACCTCACCTATTGATTAATGCTGCATTTGCATAATTTTTTTCTCTTCATGGGCTGTAATTACAAGACGTTCTAATCCCCATATCTAATCCTCCTGCCATTTTCCCTGGGAGGTCTGACCTCTATCAGAGATAAAGAGACCACCTTCCTTTCCGTTCCCCCACTAATAATCCAGAGTCTGGCCTGATAAACTCTTCCTTTTAACAGCCTTTCGTCAGATGCTAAATCTTAACCTCTGGAACACTCCATTGAACGTGCACATTTGTCTCATGAGCCTGAGAAAATGGGCTCACAGGAATGACAGTTTTTCTATAGAGGACACTACTGAACTAAGAATGCAAATGGAAAATGGTTTCCTTCAGGTTTGCCCTGCACCTTGACCTATGGTGCAATCTACAGTTTGGATAAACATCATAGTTGTCTGGATCCAGTGTACTTTCAGTCATTCAGGAAAATGTTCAGACAATGTAAAATAGTAGCTGTTGTACATGCCTGACATGTCTATAGAGTCTATAGAGTCAGGAAATGATTGGAACAAAACCTCATCTCTGTTTCTTACATTTTGTCTTGAAGACATCAGTTGCTATTTACATTGTTTTGTTTATTGGACCATACAATTCTTCAAATGTTAAAAAAATGTTAAGAAGAGTATTTCTTCTTTTGTTGAGGGAACATTTTGGCGACAGGAGACTTTGTTCTGACAGCAATTTTGTATTTGCATTTGTTATCCCAGAACACCTACAGCAAACACATTCGGAATAAATTGAAATGGTATGTTCTGGAAAACTGGATATAGAATTTTTTTTTCTGATAATGTCCCTATTGAGGTGCTGTCAAGTAGATTTGGATAACAAATGCACACTTCCTCTTAGAAGGAAAGAGAGATATTTTGTGGTACACTGGATGCAGGCTGTACTACTGCCTTGACTTGAAATAAAGCCTACCCTTTAAGCAGTGGTAAAAAGTTCAGTTCAGTCATCAAAGAGAAAGGGCGGAGAGAGCAAAATCCTCTGATTCTTATCATCTGTTTCCTCTAGAGAGTGGAAAAGAGAAAGAGGGAGTGAATCTGAAAATGTTCAATGCAAATGCCTAGAATAGGGAGAGACTAATGAGGTGTGCGGTTGTTTTTAAGCTGAATAACTTGTCATTCTGAGCCCCACAGGCTGGCCAGAGTGCTTACCTTATGCAGAACCACAGCTCCAGTGCCACATAACCTTGTGAAATTATCTCATTCAGCCACTGTAGTTGGAAGTACCTAATAACCAGACTGTGGGGTTCAGTAGAAGTACAGCCTATTGCTGTGGTACAGTTCTTACTTGTAATAACTCTGGGATATGACCATGAATCTTTGAGATGAGTGTTGCATGTTACAGTGCCAGCATGTGGACCTGCAGGAGCCATTACTGTTACAGTAATGACAGAGCCTAGGAACAAAGTGCTGCACTGCTGTTTCCTGCTGATTAGGTTACTATAACTTTTCAATACATTTCAAGCCTTCCGGCATGCATGGCACAGTTCAGTCACATAGCTGGAGAAATCACACTGCGACCCGCTCTCATCTAAATTCCACATGCAGTTGAGTCTTTGGCAGCTGGCAAGATTGACTTAACTGGGACTATGGCGAGATAGCTGCCGTCTATGCTCTTTTTTCGATGTCTTCCTGTAAATCATATACCACATAGATCAGCCTCAATGCGCTCACCTCTCAGAAATACTCTTCTACCAGAGAGCTGCCATTCAGTTCTGATGAACAAAAATAGTGGAGGTTTCCTTTCCTCAGTCACTGGGTCCTGCTATAATCACTCGCCATCCACAGAAATATATATCTGCCATTATTTTTTACACTTGTGGAGAATTTGGATGCTGCATTTGCACACAGACCTGCTTAGCTGTATAAAAGTGTTTTTGGCGCATTAGGGCCACTTATCAAGGAAGGTAAAGGTCACCAAATAGTCGCCACAAACTTCAGGAGCATATGTGGCTTGCAGAAGTGTTAAACCATTTATGAACCCCTTCAAGGTTCTATGCAAACATCGACCTGGCTACTGCATAGCAATGTCCAGCCCTTAGCCCAGGCACTATTTATGCTTGTGAGCAGTCAAATTCCTTGTCAGGCCTTTGCAATATTCACATTACAAATGTGTGCAATCTGTGAATAAGCTTTTAACACATCATGGAATTTTTATTGTGTGCTGTGAGCAGATCCTGACAAGCAATTTTGAATCAAAGTAAAGTGGGCCAATCTCAATCTCTAAATATACTTAAATTCAAATATACCACGAAATATACTGCCAATTATCTATTATTTTCCCATGTTGTGCAACTCTAACGCAGAAAAGAATAATGTAAAATATAAAAGATCATATACGGTAAAAGTACCAATTTATCTTGATAAATTATGGATCAACTTTTGATTATCTATCACAATATTTATTGCAAACATCAAATTAAATAATATAATTTATTTTCTCCTCAGTATCCATAAACCTAAGTTCCCAACTCAAGTTGGTGCAGTAGAGAAAGAAAACTATTGAACTTTAGTTCTCCCCAGCTAGAAATGAATGACTCTGCCCTCCTGTAACCATTTCTTGTGGACTTTGGACATTGATATGTAACGCAGGGCCCAACGGGGACTCAAACCTGCATGTTGGGTGCCAAAGTCTGCCCTGCTAAGCAGACGTTCTACCAGGTGTGACTTTTGAAGGGTGTTTGACTGACCTCTTTTTGAATGTGATGACAAGATCATGGGATACCAGTTGAAATCTGTGGCCCTGTTAAATCAGGCTGCACAACAGTTCCTGACAGGATGGGACAGTTGGCCAGCCCTCTGTGACGTCCAGCACATCCCTGCCTGCACTGAATCAACTACATTTGCTGAGTGTATTCAAAGAGTGATCAGGGACTCACAGCAACACCCTCCCCCCCCTCAACAGATATCAGCTCAGTGCAGTGGACTGTTTGTCATTTCCAGTGGGTCGTTTCAAGGAACAAATTAGAGCCGAGTCAGTTTTCAGAGTTTTGGATCTTTCTCTCTCTCTCTCTCTCTCTCACTCTTACACACATACACACACAGGAGAGGCACTGGAGGGAGTTTTAAAGATGAAGGAAGATTGAGAGCTTATCGGCCACAGAAGGGAGTTGAAAACCCCCCAAAAAACGACTATGAATGAGATGGTGTTTCATGCTCTAAAGCGCAATTTCATGTTTCTATCAAAGCTGTTTTCTCACCCTCCGCTGGTTGGCCGTTCACATAGCGAAAATAATACCTGAGTTTAATCATTAGACACACAGTCAGTGTGTTGAGGGAAGTGGCTAAAGGAGGAATAGACCAGGAGGACTTACAGCCAAGATAATTATCTGTCTGTGTGGACAAATCTCTCATTTACTGCCTTTCAATAGGTTAATTTCGATTGCATTAAATCTATATTAAAGGCAGTAAATAATTCTTTGGCATCACTGCAGTTAATGAGAGCACAGTAAAGGTGAGATTACTCATTCTAAATTAGAGGAGTCTTGGAACCTGCAGTAATTAGCGTATTGCACTTAAAAAGACAAAACCCCACTCTGTATTGAGGTTGTTGTTGTTGTTGTTGTTTTTAGGCTCCACACATTTTAAAGAATGTAGCCCTGAGCCTTTTAGCAACTAAAACATACGGTTGTGCTGTAATACAATCAGTGTGAGAAGACACAACCTGAAAAGAGTGAGTATATGTAATTATACTGCCCGATTTGAGTGTCCTTAAAGCTTTCATATGAGACAATGAGGACTTTTATTGTCAGCTGAACGTACCCGTTCTCCTAACAGAACATTCATTGATGTTTGTTGAACTCACTAGTCAGCATTTCAGGTGTAGATAGTGATGGTTCCAAATGCATGACTGATGGTATAGAAGTGTATCGTGATGCAATGGTCTGAAGGTGGTGATTCCGCTGAAGCAACCCGGGACTGAAAAAGAAGCTTGTAAATATGATGTAAACGTTCACATATAATTGGTTTAAGAGTTCTTCCTAGAATCTTTGCACTTTAAAAAGGGTTCACCACCTAAGTAATTGGTTCATTAAGACAATTCTCAGTTCCAGCACACATGTTTCAACTCATTAACTAAAGTGTCTCATGTGCTGGGTCAGGTGTGCAGATTAAGGGGGACACGAGCATTTGCAGAGCATGGGGTTCCCAAGACTAGGTTTGCTCTGAAGCAGTGTTTCCCAGTTTGCTCCCTGGAAGCACAGATTTGGGAGCACTGCTCCCAAAATATCTCATCTAATTAATCTGCCTATGAACAGCTGCAAATCTTAGTGTTAAGGGAGAGAATGCACTAAAATGTTTAGGGCAGGGGGTTTCATGGGCAACATGGGAAAACCACACTCCAAAAAAGGCTCCACTGAAGGACTGTGTAGGGATCCAAAACTGTTTTTCCATGGCATTGGCTCCCAGCCCTGGAGTTCCTTATCTCTCTGCATATTTTAGTGTTTTAAGTGTCTCTTACACATAATACCAACTAATCCACAAACATTTCCTGCATTTCCATTTCAATCAGGAATGTTAAGCATGGAAAACACTATATATGCATACTATATAGATGGACACAGGTTGTGAATTACTGTTTACTGTTGCATAAAGAACACTTTTGGATACTTTAATTTTAAAAGTGTAAAAAATAAATGCAATGATTCTACAGACTTATTTGCACATGCAGTGTTACCTTGTCTCTGAATTATATGAATCAAGGTGAAATTGAAGAAGAGTTGACTTGATAGTCCAATTTTGTTTCCCCAAATTTGGTTTCCCCAAATTATTATCAAACAGAAACATTTGATTTGCAGCCCTCTCTGCTTCTGGTTCTAATAACACACACATTGCTCAAAGAAATTACACCATAAAGAAATGACCCAAGGTTTCAAACATTTCAAACAGATTCAATTAGACCGCTTCAGTCCGGTCTGGTGTTGACAAGCTCTTTTGTCTGTCGTTCTTGTACCCGCCTGCAGGCTTTGCATAAACCAAGTCGCTCTGACTTGGTTAAACCTTGAAGGAACTTTAACAATGCTGTCGCCACAGCATCACCGGGGCGTTAAATCCCCAGGCTAAATCCGCCATGCTAAATGACTGAACCCTCATTAACTTTGATCTGCGACTATCACAAGCCTGGCCTTCTACTGAGGCAGCCATTAATGTGCGAGCCCAATGCAGTTGGACTAGTATCCCCATTGGCGAGAAAACAAAGTGCTGGCCTGTGCATGAGAAAAAACAGAGGGAGAGAGAGACTGAGAGAAAATGAGTGAGTGCAAGTACAGTACAAAGTGAAATCATCATTAAATTCACTAGCCAACCTCATCTGTTTGAGGGGGAAAAATGGCTTCAGAGCTTGTCTCACATCTTCCACCACCTGTCTGCCTTAATCTCATCTGCTGTATTAAGCGTGGAAGGAGTGAAAAGAGAGGGAATAAATGAGTCCCCGCAATTATATATTGGGTCTATTTTTCCGCCCTGCAGAGGCCAGCTGGGAGAGGCATGTTTTGATATCAGAATGGGCCCTTGAGTTTGGGGAGAGCCGTAGAAAAAGGTGTTTTGGGTAGGGCGGGTGTGTGTATGTGTGTGTGTGTGTGTGTGTGTGTGTGTGTGGGGGGGGGGGTTAATAGTTTTTGCCATTGTTGACACTGTTGTTTTCAGGGTGTGTGTGTACATGTGTCTGTGTGTGTGTGTCTCCTTTCAGCATAAGGTGCAGCCATCCATCACAGCTGTTCTCTCTTATTGAGGTCCGCCAAGGCGTTTGATGGAGCAAAGAGAAGAGTGCGTTTAGGAAAATGAGTCACGTCACATTGCTAAAGAGATGGAAAAAACAAAGGTGTTTGTTTCAGAGTCCCAAACCCCTCCCGCTCTCTCCCTTCTCTCTCTCTCTATTCTCACTCACACCTCTCCCCCTTTTCCACTTTCTTTATCCCTTTTATTTTCCTCTATTTCACTTCTCTTACTTTATCTTCTCTCTCATTTTCTCCTTCCTTTTCTTTCCATCTCACTCTCGTTTGCCATTTGCTCTCTCTCTCTTTATCCCCTATCTCTCTCTCTTTCTCCTCTCACTCTCTCACCCATTTTTCCCACTCTTTCTCCCTTTTTTTACCCTTTTACTCTCTTCTCACTCTATCTCTCTCCTTCTTTTGGTCCCCTCTTCTTTCCTTCGCTCCTCTCGATCTTTCTCCATTTGCGTTCTCTCTGTCTCCCTTTTCTCTTTCTCTGTCACTCATGCACTCTCTTTCTTCCTATTCTCTCTCTCTCACTTTCATACTTCTCTCTCTCTCCTTCCACAACACAGCTCTGGGCTGCCTTAATTGTCTCTGTGGCAGTGTTTCAGAAAGCAAGCCTCCACACACACTTCACCACTCCACAAAGGAGCACAGCGTACGCTTTCAGGTGTAAACAGTCCTTTAGTGCATGCGTAACATATCTCACCAGAAAGAGTGTAAACAAGCCCTGGCCCACAGGGCTTAATTGCCAACTTATGTTTTTTAGAGACTTATTATGTTCACTAGATAATATATTCATTAAAACATCGTTAAAAACTATTAACGTACGCACAAACAGATTAAAAACAGATCATCGATTCCACTGCAAACATTAAAAGTTCTTCACAACACACACAGAGTAGTTATATGTTTCAGCCAAACTCATATTATCTGTTTGTTTTGTGCCTTTGTGATTATGTGCCATCAGAGGCTGTTTGTCTTTTGAAGGATATATTTGTTTTCTCAGTATATGAATTGAAGTTGTGAAGTCTGCTGCCTCCTTACTCGTCATTCTGATAAAACTGCAAGAATTCACACGCAAATGTGTCACCACAGTCAGCAGTGCTGAGGAAAATGGCCTTTCTCATACTTACATCTCTGGCATATCTTTAAATTGAGTCTAAATGTTTTTTTCAACCAAGGGTCCAGAATTTCATTAAAAGCAGGATTCCAAGATTAGCTTGTCATAGGAGCTGGCGTATTTTCATGTAATTTTTAGAAAAATAAAATATTTTTAAGGTTAATAATATGGAGATATATTAAATTCTGTCTTTTTTAACATTTGCCAATAAATATAGATATTTGTTTTAGAAATGGAAATTTGTTCTTAAACTCTACTACAGGGGTATTCAGTTAAAAGTCACCGAGGCCCATTTATTACATTTCATCCAAGTAGTGTGTCCGAACTGAAGTCCATTTTGTGTCTTATTGCCTTCCCCTATGTCCACATTTTCATATAGTTTCCACAATATTTATTGTTCATTTCCAATGCAGTGCACAACTAACTATTTTATAAATTGTCCCAGGCAAATAAACGTAAAAGTTTTTTTCCTTGGGTCTTGGTTTTGGATCAATATCTAGGTTGGTTGGGGTGGTTTGGATCTCCTGACGTGTCCGTTTGGGGCGGGTGTTAAAAAAAGCCAACCCGTGCAACACCACTACAGATGAGCCTTTTGGGAGCTAAAAGAACCGGCTCTTCTTCGGGAGCCATGCCTTTTAGAAATTATCTTTTGAATATACCACAGTATTCCAACCCAATAAAAATTGCTGGCGCCTGTCAATCCCATTGGGCTTTTCACTTCGGGAGTACTTCAAGTACAGGTTCCCATTCCAGGGATATCGGACTTCAGCTGGTGAGTCCAGACTTTAATCTAAATGGATATCCCACATAGTAACCATATTGTTTGCCTTCATTCCTATTTTTAAAATATATACTAATTAAAATGTTAGAAGATTAGTTAGGTGTTGTTGCTACTTTGTGTAAAATGCATTCTGGAAAGGTTGAAAGGTCAAAACCGGATGCATCCTTGATAAAACAAACAAATTGAGGAGATTATTTAATCTGTATTTCCAGTCCAGTTGGTACAGTTACAAAACCAACCAATTTAATTCTAAGTGATAAAAACGAACTGGAAAATGAACTGTTTGGTGCATAAACCCACACAGATGTTAAAAGGGAAACAAAATAAAATACTTATAGTATATTGCCAATAAAATGACCAGCTTGGCTAGAAGAAACTGATTGAGCTGCATAAACCTGAAATAACTATGTGACTAAAATTTCATAATTAAACACTTTTGTGTATGCTGAGAGGCAGTATATCTGAGATTATGTTTGAGTGGAGGCATATGTGTCAAAGGATATAGTAACAACATATGACTTGAAACTAGGGCTGGGAATGTAACACGTTAATTAGATTCATTAATCACAGAAAAAAATAATGTGATAATATTTTTAACGCAATTAACGCTTTAAGCCCTGCCACTAGTTGGCAGACATGCAG
>JBBMFX010000011.1:14680740-14714067 GCA_037832545.1 Rhabdalestes septentrionalis | reverse complement strand
AATAATAATAATAATAATAATAATAATAATAATAATTATTATTATTAGTATTATTATTATTATTATTATTATTATTATTATTATTATTATTATTATAGCATTAACTGTGGGTTTTCAAGTATTTTGATAATACAGCACATTGAAATGAAAACAGACACTGGATCTCTGAACACTGTAGGCATGGGCCAAGACCATTACTGCTCTATCGGTGTCTTAATGAGATTATGAACCTTCTTCCATGCTCTCTCTCCTGTAGCGTTTTCTGTATGGCTATTAGTCTTCCATAGCCATTTCAGGTCTAGAATACTAAGAATGTTTCTCAGAAACAATTGCCAGTATATTCTATTTGTTTAAGTTCATTCATACTAACTCACTGCTGGTCACACAGCTGGTTGCATTGTTTGTCACATCACTGGTAAAGAAGTGATTTCCATTGCTGACCTTACCATTGTTAAAAGGACCCAAGGCTTTTTTTTGTCAGCCCATAGACCTCTCAGATACTGCATGCCACTGTATAGTACTCCCCATCCCCAAGCTTCGCTCACATCTCTCAAGGTTTTATGGAAAATACCCTTTGTGAGCACAGGCCATGCTTTCAATTAATTGGCTGTGGTTTGAGGAATGAATACAAAACAGGACCTGGGCCTGAGTTCTAGGCTGTATGTTTGTATTAGAAGGCCAGACCTCTTGCCAAAAATCCATGGGTGTCATGAAGAACTTGAAAGAAATTGTGAAGTGTGAAAACCCATCACAGAGAACGGCACTGGGTGAGCAAGTTTTTTGTTTTATTCAGAGGGAGAATTTTCAAACGCAGGCTTTCTCCCAAACTGAAGTTCCATTTCATGAAACACTTCAAGGCCGCCAATAGTTCCGAACAGGGTTTGTAAACCTCATGTGGAAATGAGTTTTCGCCTTCTTCAACTCAGTAACCTCAGCTCACAAAGGCTTACGTCATTAGCTGATGAGTTGAACCAGAAGTGTTAAGTGAGTTGAATTGGTGAGCTCACAGGGACAGAGCGTGACACCACTAATACACAGAATACACACCAAACAACTTAAAGTTTGTTCGGAAATTTGAACATCTAGTGCAATTAAATCACTCTGCCTCGTTAACACTCCAAGGACACTATCTGTGGTGATTAATTATCGAGAAATTGGGCACGTTCTCTGTTTTTGTAAATGGTTATGAGGAAAGTATGGTTTAACAAGCAACTGACAGCTGCTAATTTTATATTTGGCAGTAATGATCAAGCTTGTTATACCTCTCGGGCAGTGTAAATAGGCTGGCAGTTTGAGGAAACGCTAAGGATGCTCGAGGAAATGATTTAAGGAAAAGAGTATCCTCTTTTTTCTTTTCAACTTTCTTTTTTTTTTCCCAAGGAGCAGAATATGGGCAACCATGCAGCAAGCACTCCACGAAAGAGAAAGATCTGTATGGTAATTTCAGCAGAGATTTGAGAGACTTTCCACTCTGTGACGATCCATTTGCTCTCTGTCTTGTCTATAACACGCTTTTTTTGACACACCTTGCCTTCGGAATGGATTTCTAATACGTTTTTCGGCCCACAGCTTTGTGTCCAAATAGTAACTGTGTTACTGGTGCTGACACTCTTTTGCAACACAAACAGTTTGCTGTGACCTTTACTATCTGAGCTGATGTGAGTATGGCGCGAAATCATCGATCTTATCTGAACTGCGCGGGGACTCCTGACTGCCTGCCATCACTTACAAATGACAAGTGATACTTCAGCCACTGCTCCGAGAGGTACCATTTTTATGAAGGCCGCAGAAGGGAACAGAAAGAGAGCCAAGGCGGATGGCTAATGGCTAACAGCTCAGCCAGCTGAGCATTAGCTACCCATATGGCCAACTGGGATTGTAGACTGATAAATGGTGGTGGCTAATTACTGCCCCCGGGTTCAGTCTTACTGCTGCCGGATGTCATAAACGTAATACGCAAGAGATTATTCGATGGCTATCGGGTCGATCCTCTGCGCTCTGACGACACAACAGTCTTATCCTTGCATCGCTCCGATAAGACATGGTTCAGCATTCCTCCTATTGTATTCCATAAGAAAAGATGGAAGAGGAAGGGGGGTGTTATCTCGTAATCCTGCCTCACACATCTTTAAAATCTCTTCTCTTGCCTCTGTGCCTGCAACCACAATACGATTAGGACACGAGAAATCCAAGAGGCCGGGGTTTTAGTGCATATAAAGTGTCATTTAGAAGATTCAATTTAGCGGCTTCCTTCAAAACGGCACCATAATGACTCTCTTATTGTGCCGTGCTTTTAATTGGATGCCATTTGCGGTAGCTGTAGGGCACTGGCTCTGCTGGAGGAGGTCAGGAATGGCACAGGTTTTACTGCTACACTTTACAGTTAACAAAGTTGTGAAACATTGCAATTAGCACCTTTTTGTTGCTTTGCCTGGATAAAAAGTAGGCCTATGCACAAACAAAAATAACTTTGTTTGTCTCCTACACAGTTCCTTGAGTGTGTTACCTTGCAATGTTACCTCAGAAACTTTCTATTTTTTTAAATGTGTAATGACTAAATTTAAAACCATTCTAGTAAGATAACAGGGGTGGCTTGCTGAGGCACAGAGCAACAGGGAAGCATCCAATTACTTAAATATAACACAGTTTTCTGGCTCGCTTTTCAGAACCTGAAAGGACATCTGCCTGTTGCACAGAGAATTGAACTAGTTTGCTCACAGAAATTGCCCTATAATTAAACAAAGGAGGCTTCATCAATATAACCTTCTTTCTGGGTGAACTGCTTGCCAGAAATGTGCTCTGTGGCTTCAAGACTTACTTCTGCTCTGGATTTTCATCATGCTGTTTTGGATGTCATTTTTGGATGCCTGCTTTGGGACTGTGTCCAAAAATGAAATTCATGCTGTTTTCCATTGTAAATACTATGGCGTACTTTGTCCTTGCAGATTTGTGATTTCACTTCAGAAGACCCCCATCATCCTTCTCAATGAAAATCCTTATTCATCTTGACAATTCTGAATGCCTTCTTTGTAACTATACCAAGGTACAACCTGTAGCTCTCACTGGCTCTTCAACATAAATACATTGGCCCACACAGTCAGCGTCAGAAAAGCAAATAAAACAGCTTTCTGTATCTGAAGTAAAAGATAATGACCAATTAACCTGCAATCTATTAGGAAAGTTCAAGGTTAGCTGCTGCATATAAGAGGGCTGATTAAGAATGCCCCCCCCAGTGCACTTCTCTGTTCTATTACTGTATTCATGTCCTGAAGGGATTAAATCCCAGTGGTCTTTCAGTAAACTAATAATGTTAGCAGTGACCAAGCAGGAACACTAAATTAACCTTCAACAACCATTACCTGAAGGACAATGATTATCAGGAGGGTTTATAGCATGGCTAGGGTCATACAAGTACAACACACAGTAAAATTGTTTCCCTGTATTTAACCCATTCACAAGGTGAAGCAGTGGTGCTGCTGCCAGCAAGGCACCACTGTTCAAAGGTACTTCAGTGGTGACACTAGGAGTTGGAAAACAAACCTAGTAGGTTTCTAGGAAGGATTTTGAAAAATCTACACCCACAAATCAGTATTCAGAATATCTCAATGCCCAGCAGGAGTCAGACCACAGCAGCTCTTAACGTACACACTAGCCTCTATGACACTTTCCCCACTTAATTCAGTTTTCCAAGGGTTTAATACATTTCTTTGCCATAGCATTTTCACCTGTGTAAAGAGCATATGTTCGACAGCCTGGTCTTATTAGTGCTGCTGTCTACGTTTGTGTGCCATCAGATCCATATCACCCTGGCCCTCATATGCCCTGCACATGGCATTAGCAGATAACTCCTTTAAAGGAATATTGACTCTCTGTTCACTCTAGCTAGCACATTTACTTTTCACTACAATAATAATGCTAGCACTGATTATTCAATAAAAAAAGAAAAAGATGTGTTACATGTTTCTGCAAGGCGACAGATGAACATGTCATTAGAAAACCAAGCCCTGCCGATGTCCCAGCAGTTTTAATATGAAGGAGACGCTTCCTCTCTTGCCCACTGCGTCGTTACCCAAGTACTCTAATAGGACTCTTTGATCTCCCGGCATTCGTCAGGAATACTAAGTCACCCATCTGGCCAAAAGGAAATTGCATTTCCATTTCATATTCATTTTCCGCGGCCCTGCACCTCTTGGCCGGCCTCGGTGCTCTGATGCAGTGTGAAATAGTCTCTCGAACCATTGGCCTTGCCTGCACCAGTAATGAACAAGGAGGCGAGAGCGAAGGTCATGCCACCGCTGTAATTTCTATGAATTCATTGTGTTGTGGCCGTAATGAAAGAAAGGCAACACTCTGTGCGGCCACCCAACCACAGTCTGAAATATTCTTCGGCCCATCATGTGAAGGAGGCATGAGGAAGTATTCAGTTCTCTGGAGATACAAACGATTTAACCAACTGCAGAAGATCATGACACCCTGCACCAGCACTTTCTTGAGTCCTTTGTTGACAGAACCTTCCTTCTGTTCTGAATGGCAAAAAATAATGCAGCCGGCTAATCCTGTGAACAAGCAGAGATAAAAAATTTGTGCTCACAACAAGGTCTCTGTATAATGTTCTATCAATTGTTTTATGTATAACCATCAAAAACGAACGTCTTACTAATCACCTGACTAATTAGAGACTTTATCAGTGCAAATACAACCTGCAGAGATTGACTTTCATGTTCACAGAAGTTATTTTAGCACATAAGTAATACAATTTTCAAAATTAGCTACACATATGTTATTTAACACACTATATCAGTAGGATTACCTATCAGATTAGGTCACATTCCGTTAGCAAATGCCAATTTTCTGAGTATTCTGTAACTGCCAGGCTGCATTGGCTGTGTTACAAGAGCTAGGCTACAGCCTTGGCTGCTTTGTGCTATGATAGCTTTATTATGACTTAATGCAAAATGGAAAAGTTGACCAAAGCCTCTTTGTCATGTCAAGACATCACAAAGGACCTGCTATGCAACATTCAGCGGAGAAATCTTGCTGATTTTATATTTTTGCAGTTAAATCTGGCAGGATAAAGACTTTTCACCTCACCAAAAACATGTGACACTCTAAATTTCATATACACCCTCTTAAACAGACACACAACAAAATAAATGGAGTGCATTATTTTTTCTGGCCTTTTGTGTAGCACCCATTGTCTCATACTCCTTAACCCAACACTTATCATAATCTGCATATTTTAGAAAGATGATTTGCCCCCAATAAACTAATTTCATTGTGAGATTTTTGAATGCAGTTTACATTTAAGACTAATTCTGTGGTGTGGCTGCAGATGGTTTCATAATCAAAATTCTATGGGTCAAATTTAGCCACAAACAATTGAGTGACAGAAGGCCATGAAAGGCACTCTGGTAGTATACTTTCAGAATGAAGACTGCTTTTGTTGACCATCAGTTGCACTGTTATATTTCAAAAAGCCACAGAACCATAGAAATCAAGCCCAACATTTGGAACAAAGCTATTGTTTTGACACTATCCATTGCAATACCCATTAGCATTCCCATTGGTGCACAGGACCAAGTTTACAGACATGACTGCAATATAATATCTCAATATAATGCACTCTAGAGTGAATATATTCTGGACTGTCTACTACTATTGCATTTTTGTTCACTGCTATGGTGTTTGGCATGTAGGTCCATCTGTTCGCTCTTTGTGTGTTTATCTAAAACCTTTGTATCATTAAAGACTGCAGAATTTATTTTTTGAGGGCACTAATATCTGGAGCAACACGTATTCCAGTCCAACTTTGCCTAGAGCGTCATGTTTCCCGAGCTGTTTGTTGTCGCAGTGAAACATTGCAGTCCTTGGTGCTTTTGTTCCATTCTCAGCCTCCTGTCACACACTTGGAGCTGGCTGCTCTAAATGAGTCACTTGTGCCCGAGACCCCTGCACCAGCTGTGCATCTCTGTACACCCTTTCGTCTCCCTTTCACCATCCAAAAAACAGGCAACAGAGCATGGAGTTCAAGGAGAGAGGACAAAGTATTTATCTGCTACAGCAAAGCCACTGCTGGCATTGGTTTGTGACTTCAGGCCTGCCCCTGGTTTACTCAATCGATGAGCCTAATTAATGCTCTCTTAATTCTGTTTGCCATCAGGGCAGAAGCCATTAGTAGTGATGTACAGTGTCTGGAGCGATGGCATACCAGCCACACCTCGTTTATTACAGTGGCTGAGCACCCTTAAGAGCAGATAACTACATACAAGTGACTGGGTCCTCAAAAATTTCCAGTCCACCCTGATTGGAGGATAACTAACTTGAAAACCCCCCACCCACCCACCCACCCACCAAGGCTAAGAAGTGTTAGAGCAGTAATTGGGGCAAATGTTGTTACTATGGCGATGGGTCAAGGAAGGATCCGTTTTAAGAAACCGCTACTGGGATGCGGTTTATGGATTGGGGGCTGGGGGAGGGGGTGGTTTGTTGGGGGCCTAGGGGGTGCTTTGATCGCAGTTAATTTCAAGAACAGAGGGTCTGAGAAACATACACGCAGTGACCATGGGATTGACCGCTCATGCCCACAAATGGGCTTCTTCAAAGCAACAGGCCCTGAGCTTGAGGCAGCCTGAAGACAGCTATTCAAACACAGCTCATGCTGATCCCAATTATACTCATGCTGTCCTGATAGAAGATATATCTCAATTTGTCTGCATATATTTAGGAGCAAACTGTTAAAATGTTTCTGAATGTCATCAGCATGATGCTCTCACTATTTTTCTACCAAGATGTAAAGAGGAACTGAATGAAACTGTTATGCCGTGTTTCTGAGACAATAGGTTTGATTTACACTACGGGTGGCTGTATGGCCTAGTGGTTAGGGTGTTAGCTCTGCAATCAAAATGTTTGGGGTTTGAATCCTGACTACTGGTGTGACCCTTGAGCAAGTTACTGTCCCCGCAAACTATGCCCCGCTGGCGTCACCCCACTGCTACAGTTGGTGAATTGGTTAAAATGCAGAGAAAGAGTTTCGCATTGCGCTGTGGTGTGTTCATGTTTGACTCTAAGGGTTAATAAATTAGAAGGATTTAATAATAAATGAACAAAGAAAGGTGTGACCCTGAATTACCTGCAGCACTCGTGCCTATCACTAGAGGGCATTCTCTCACCTCTATAACCCATCAATCACAACAAACATACATTCACTGATAAAGTTCATTTTTCTGAACTTTTCTGCCTACTTTGAAGGCTGGAACATATAGTTCCGCAGGCTCTGACATTCTGATATCCCCCTTCATTGCATATCTGTTTGTGGACTGTGACACATCAAGATTGACTAAGGATGACAGACTTCACAACAGCTGGCTCACGCTCTGGGAGTGTAAGGGAAATTAGATTAGGCTTTTGAATTGGTGGAGATGGCTCATAATGCACTGAACATAGAGGAAAAATACTTCCGCCACAACACTGTTTGTAGTTGCTATATTAGTCATAGATACACACACACACACATACGAACACACACACACACACACACACACACACACACACACACACACACACACAGCTGTTCCAACACGCCTGCCAGCTTCGGCAATTTTGCAAAAGCAAGCACTCAAGAGAACAGTGGCTGGTGATGTTAAATAAAGGCAAATAAATGGAACTGTGTATGAACTTGGCAGAAATGAAAATGAATGCATCATTTTCAGACCCTTAAAGTGTTTACCATGAGCGTGAATATTAAAAAAAGTAACAACATCAACAACAACGAATTAGCATTCGAACTAGTATTGCCAACAGATGTTTGCAAAAGCAGCAGTGCGAAAATCTTTCTAACACCACCAGCAAGACACGGCTGTCAACCCCCAAGTAGATGTGAGAAGGTTCTACGGCACGTTTTTACAGAGAGCGATTACAGCCCATAGTAAGACAGTGATGGATGTTGAGCTACAGTAATAGCAGTAGATGTAAAATCGCTTTATGTCCATGCTGGGTTTATTCACCATAGCCCAGGTAAGAAGTTTGAGAAGCAGGACACAGACCCGCTGGCTGCTTTGTCATGTGAAACGACATGGGTTATATCTGTAAAACATATTGCAATTGTGACTGCAAGGATAGGAGAAAGATGAGCTGAAGAAGCAAAAAAAAATGGATGGAGTGGTGTTACACCTGTTTGTCCATGCTGGCTTTTAGCAATCCAGCTGCAGCTTTGGGCCTGAGGAGGCGTGGAGTCACTGATAGAAATAGACAGGGAAGAAATATATTGTGAGGGACAAAGAAGCAATTTGGGAGGATTTTACAGGATTTAGGTGACGGTGTTATCACGCCTTTTAGTGAATGCTCTTCCCTTCAAAGAGCTGTTGCAGAGCAGGCTAGTTGGGCATTCAAATCCACGGTATGATGTGCTGATCCGTCTCCACTTGTGAAAAGAGATAGGGGGTAATTGAAATGTTTGAATTTTTTGTTGAATTTGTGCCTTCAGAGAGAAAGGAGCCTGAGGGAGGAAAATGCATGCTGAAATTACTGAGCGTGTAACATCACCTGTGAACCAGCAGATGATATATATTGTCTGGCTTGCAAATGCCGTCAGCAACACATATACACAAGCACCATAGAAGAGAAGTATGAAAGTCCAGCTCCATCCAGCATTGTTGGTTCCTCTGGGCCAAAGGTTCAGGAGACTGGCAGACAAGGCAGCACTGTGACTTTCACTCAAAGCTTTTTCTCACATCGCTCCATCGATCCTTCCCAGGCTCGCTTGGCTTCATGCTGAGTGCCTTCCTCAGCAGGAAGGGCAGCCTACAGGAGTGGGAAAGCATTTGCTTCTTTCCATTTTTCCTTTCAGAACATCCTATGAGTCCAGCAGAGGTGTGGTGGCTCACCAAATCCACTGTACTGATGTCGTTTAAGCATGCGAACATGGAGTGGTAGATTTCAGAGAACAAATGGGGCCAGTTTGAAAGTGATTTGCATTGATGGAGGAACATTTGCAGGATTTAGCACCAAGAAATATGAAATGCAGATACTTTGCACATGAAAAAAAAAAAAAAAAACTTTTTTGGGTTCAAATACACTCACTAGGGTAATACCTTTAAAATCTGTTCAATATCTCAAGTTTCTTTTTTAATGAACAAGTTTGTAGGCAAAGCTGTGGGCACCCATTTTAGACAGCAGGTGTTTTTCCGAAATACGACTCCCTTTCACATGCAGGCAGACATATGGATGTTTCGTGGCATGCATGCACATAACGATGGGTTGATTTCTGTGGGGAGCAGGGGGGGGAACAGGGAGTCTGGCACAACACTTTTATAAAATAGCTGCTTGCAGTGGGCAGCTTTGATTTGTTCATTTTTTTAGCTCCTAAACCACATCGGCAAATCTACATAACCATAGTTAAACTGAACTTTGAGTGGGCTGAGAACAGTTTTGGGCATGTATTTAGAGAAAGTTTTTGATTATCTACTGAATTCTAGTGTTTTCTAGCACTGGCAGACTAATTGCTCTAAATTAAACAGGCACAAATTGGACAGCCAAAATGTCCTGGCTGAACCTCTGAGATAAATTAGATTTTTTGCAAAACCATACGTATGGGTTGCACAAATGGACATTAGGGACCATGTTGTAACTTCGAGGGTACATGAAGTGTTTGTACCACAGCTGCCAACTCTCAGGCACTGACTGCAAGACGTTAGCTCTAATCTTATTAGGTCTCACATCACACCTGGCATTTGCCACACATTTTCACACTAGTTTCACTAATTTAAAAAATGCCCTGGACAGGCAAATTAATGCCATTTTCTGTACTGAATGCTACTAAATCAGTGGGGGCAGAACTGTTCTCCACAGTAACAAAAAAGAAAAAATGACAGATGTCCCTGAAACATCAAATCACTTTTTTGATGCACAGTATTAAAACCAGCTCTGACTAGTCAGGGTCTGGACTCCCCAGGACCAATAAAGCTGTGCTGTGGTGATTGACAGCATGATGTCAGAAGCAGATCTTTTCTGCAAGTAGGAAATGGGACCTCCATTGATGGAGTAGTATAAAACTCATGCTATTTATTACATTTAAAAAACTTATTTTAACTTGAATGCAATTTCTTGTAAGTGGCATTAAGGCAGAATTCCATCCCTCTTCTACCCTGCACTCAGGGTCAGGGACTATCCCAGCTGCTACGGGAAAGGCAGGGTACACCCTGGACAGACAACAGCATGGCACAGGGCCACACACTCACACCTAGGGGCAATTTAGTTCCAGGAGGAAACCCACACGGTCACAGGGAGAACACACACTCCACACACAAAGACCCTGCACCCGACTCGGGAGTCGAACCCAGAACCTTCTTGCTGTTAGGCTACAGTGCTAACCCCTTTGCCACCGTGCCGCCCTTGAGATGGAATTCATTCTGACAATTTATTATTTTGATAAAGTCTCTCTAGTCAGGCCTACTGTAAAGTTATCTTTATTTATTTGAATCCAGTATATAGCTATGACAATAATGGTTTTATTGTACATAAAGAGCTACTGCTCCATCTCATGTAAATGCTTGCTCAACCTTTTTAGATTTTATGGATTAAGGAAAGAACCAAAGACAAACACTGTATTTGTGCAACCATCTTACCTGCATCACAACACTGTCAAGAATCAAACACACAGATCAGAGATCGCTGTTCCTGCATTGTGCCACGCATCATTTTCACCATTTACGCCCAAGAGCATTTTGCACAGAAGAAGAAAAAAACAAGGCTAAAAAGATGCAGGGCTCCTGATTTAGCTTTTTTATTTGAGTCAAGATTCTGAGAGTGCGATCCCAGAGAGCTTTGTGCTTTCTCATCCAGAGCAGATGCCTGAGCAGTGCTGGAATCTCACAGTCTGATCTGGAGCTGCGGACAAAAATTCATCTCATTTGTGAGATGGAATCATGAGACCTGCAAATGAAGTGAAGAAATTTCAAGGAATATGTAGTTTCCCTGATTAAAAAGCACACTGGAGTAACAATTCCAAAGCAATTCTGTGGACTGACTGCTAGATAGTTAATGCTGATCTATATGTGCTATAAACCGGGGGGTGAGGGTGGAGGTGGGGTAGATACCCATAGCAACAAGAAACTAATCAAAGCTGTTCAATAAATGACAAATTACACTAATAATGTACAATTAGCCACAACTTTAAAACCAGTCAAGGTATGGACTCCCCATGTATGATCTTTTATGTTAATTGGAAGTGGGACCTCCATGGATTGGACTAGTTTAAAACTCATCCTATTCATTACACTTAAAAATATATTTCTGAGCTTGAATAATCTGCAATTTCCTTTAAGTGAAATTAAGACAGAATTTATTTAGCCATGCATAATGATTGTTTTGATGAAGTCTCTCAAAACATTTTTAACCTGAGCACAGGCAAAAAAATCTAGTCAGGCCTACTGGAAACTTGAATTTCTGTAAATTCCGGACTACAGAGCACACCTGATTATAAGCTGCACGCTCTAATTTTGAACTTGTACAAGCCGCACCGGATTATAAACTGCATGTGTCTTATGTTGTAATATGAGATTTCTACACAGATTTTTTTACTTTTAAATGTAGTGGTAACATAAACAAATACGTATTGCACATGGTTTTATTTTTGGAACAGTGTCTGTAACATGGTTCCAATTAAGTATACGTCTGTATCAGTAACACATAAATTATGTTTCTTCTGCTTTTTTACTAAACAGTGCAGGAACAACATTCCATCTCCTAACGGCCGGTTAAAATATATTTCGTATATATACTGCATCCTACCAGAAAAGGTATTAATCGGCATCTTCATCTTCTTTATCTTCATCATGGGAGAGCCTTAGGGGGCCATGTCCTGCCCTCAGGGGTTTGAGCTGCCTAAACACTCATCACAGATGCGGCATAAAACATATCAACCCGAAACGAGCCTATAAAATGTGTCGCCTCCCCAAAGGTCTGTCCGCAAATCCGTGTCTGGCGCTGGGTCGGGTTACGATGCAAAATATTTTTGGCATCATGAAAATAAAAACATGCATTAGCCGCACTGTATTATTAGCTGCAGGTTTCAAAATTTGGGAAAATTTGGGAAAGATGTAGCGGCTTATAGTCCGGAATTGAAGGTATTTCCTTTGAATTTGAACCCAGTATATAGCTATGGCAATATTGGTTTCATTGCACAACAAGAGCCAGCTCCCCAGCTACCATAAATGCTTGCTCAACATTAATTATACACTTTATTGCTTGAGGAAAGAGCCAAAGACAAACATTTTATTTATGCAACCATCTTACCTGCAATGCAACACCATCTAGTTTCAAACACAGAGATCAGAAATTGCTGTTTACGCATTCCGTTACACATCATTTTCACCATTTAAGTCCAAGAGCACACAAGAAGAAAGCAACAAGACTGCATAAATTCAGGGCTCCCTACTTTAAAAAAAAAATTGAGTTAAGGTTCTGAGAACGAGAACCCAGATATCTTTTTCATTTCTCATCCAGAGCAAATGCATGAGCTGGGCTGGAATCTCCACAGCCTGATCTGGAGCTGCAGACAAATATTCTTCTCATTTATGAGATGGAATCATGGGAGCTGCAAATGAGGTGGAGGAATTTTGGGGAGGAACTCGCACAGCACGATGAATTATTGAAAACAGTACAATCTTTCATCTCGGTGCAATCACCAGCTCGCATTTTGTTTATCTTCCTTAAGTAGCATCTGCTGCTGGTGACGTGCTTTAATGAAACCTGATTTGTTTTCACATAATTGAGAAGAATTCGCATCCATGGCCTTGACGATGTATATTAGGCAAGAGAGCAGGCCATTTTTGTTTTTGCAATGCTGAAACCCTCAGGCATTTTTCCAGCATTTTTGCAGGAAAAAAAGGTTTCTGAGAAAAAAAGCACTCACTGGGGTGGTACCTTCAAAAGGTCTTCGGTACCTAGAAAGGGAAGTTCCTATGCAGTTATATTCCACACACTCCGTCCTTTTTTATTTTATTTTTTGTTTTTTAATCGCTGGCTTATGAAAAATGACCAATATAAAAAAAAAATTAAGGTACATAAATGAACCGCACAGACCATGGGAAATTACATTTCCAGATTTTGTACCTTGATCCACAAACATGTACCTGAGCTGAACCTTTTCCTCTGACAGTGTAGTGGTTCTGCTTGTTCTCTTTTTCCCACTAACAACAAATTAACAGCACAAAAGGAGTGATTCGGTTCACCAGGATCTTTCTGATGTAATTGTACTAATTAAGATATACACCATCTGTCCGAGACGAAGAAAAGGGGATGATTCTCTGAGCTAATTTTAGCTTCGAAAAATCTAACAGCCACATGCCTGCTCGTCATGAATGACATGTGCGCTGCTTGTACTCTGAGCCAAAGGGAGGAGAGGAAACAGTGCAGCGTGAGAGAATGTCAGGGGTAATTTGCATCCCGTTAAAGATTGACAAGACAGCAGGCCTCCTCTCCAAACCTGACGCCGTCTTACAGCAATGAAAGCCTTCCCATTGCAGCAATACAATGATAGAAGACTGAGGAGGACAATTTTTGTCATAAATTATTGCTTTTTGGCCAAAATCGCAAGGTGCTTGATATAAGGGCCGTATTCAATCACCGAGGCTCCAGGCTCTGGGCTTCACTAAAAAAAAACCTGGGAGCAGTTGACATTGTGTTTGGTTCTCTGATTTTGGCCTCCCATCCACATTAAAATACCACAGAAACGTTGAGGTTCAGAAAATGTAACTTTTAGAAAACACCCACCATGATGTTTTTTTATTTTTACAGAAAGTATTTTATGTGTGGACAGGTAAAATCAAATATTTCTGACATCACAGCATCAAAGCACTCTTAGCACATGTTGAGGGTGAGATCTGGGTATGTGAGCAGTCAGGATTTTGTTTCCTAAAATGTCTTGAGGCCTTTTCACACTTTTTTTTCAGATGATGAATGATAATTAAACAGTGTCAATATTCTGGTTACAGATATCAGTGTAAAAAAATTTGCAGAACTCTAATACAACACTCGTGTATAGAATGTGATGTGATGTATTAGGGTGTATACTTTAACGTGTGTAAGATATTTAATACAGTGAGGTCTAGATCAGAGCCAGCACAACGGGAAGGTTTTAAAATACATTGTTTAAAAGTTTTGCTTTGGGTGTTTTTTTTCACTTGATTCCAAAGAGACATCCCCTCTACGTCTGCACTAAAGCTTACAGGAAACATGACCAGCAAAGCAAAGTGTTAGAGATATGTTTGGCTTTTCAGACGAATTTACTATTCTTACAACAGAAAATCACTGCCTGTTTATCGGGATTTTTGTGGTATGTATCAACACATGCATCCCAGTTAAACAGCATTAAGGGGCTGCCTGGAGCAAAGCCCAAACATTACCAGTGTGCCGATAAGGTTCCTGGTTTTCTGTGTGGAAAAAGATTTCAGTTCCGATGATCTTACATCGAGATTTTTAGTTGTGATGCTTGGTAGACATTTAAGAATCAGCCTTGTGAGATGCTCCCAGCCCACCTATGTAGGTTATTTCTGTTTTAGTATTTTAGTAGTATTGAATACTGGGGAATATTCTTTTAATTTCTGCCATCATTTTCTTATTGTTGGCATAATTTTTGTATATTTGTATTATTCTGTCAACAAAAACAACAAGAGCAACAACATTAATAATAATGATAATAATGATAATAATGATCATAACAATAATATTATTGTTATTGCTGTTTTTGTTACAGCGTTAACTCCCTATCAGAACTGGACATAAGGTGCCAAAAGACCTCCACACCAAAAGCTGCAAACCTGCTTTAACTTGCTTCTTAGAGATAATCATACCTCATGGGCAGCATAAAAATACAATGAAACAAATAATATAAACAAGGGAGCATTTCTGGTCTACACAAAAACGACCTGCTTTAATGTCTTCCATGTCTTCAAAATGCATGACTTAGCACTAATTTAAAAGAGCAGGGCTGGCTCACTTATCTGTCCCTTTCCCTGAAGTAAGCATAAGATGCTTTGGGAGTTTCCTCCTCAGCTCTTTGTGGCTGCTAATAGATAACATGGTTAAAAAAACAACCCGGTAAAAAAAATTCTAGGCACGTCTACTTCATGCTAAAGACATCCTTTTGCTTTGCTTGTGAAATCATGGTTCATATGAGCTAGGTATTCAAAACCCTCTTGCGTTAATAAGCTTAGTCTTGCCGTGTTTTATTCCCACAGAGACCATTTCTGACAGGCAAGCAGAGGAACAGTGGGGAGGGAGCAAGTAGCACTGATTCACTGCATTAACCACTTAGGTTCAAAGAGTAAACACTTATGGGCTAAATGCGATTGCACTGTGGCTTTTAAGAGCTGCTTCTAAGTACAGCTACTAAAGTGGAGCAATACTTTACAGTATTGGTAAAGACTATAGATGAAATATTAGATATCATGTTAAAGTTATGTTATAAATGTACATATATTAACTCATTTTATTGCATATTATGATCTAAACTTGATGTCTGGTGATAAATGTACGGTCTTCCTTGCATCCTATATGCTGAAATGTGAATCTTAAATAAAACATTCAGTGCCTGTGCAGTATGCACCGAGAAAAAAACAATCTCACAGAACTAACCCAAGGGCATTCCCGTCTAGCCGCCAAAGCTGCATCTGAGGGTCTCAGTAAAATGAGGATAGATAGGCTGGATTTCGGAACTGTAATCTAAACCTCACTCACAGTTTCATGGTGCAGTACATATTCACAGACATACGCACAAAGCTGCAACTGCAGAAGAAAAACTGAGGAACCTTAAAGGGGCCGTATCCTGCATTTTATTTTATTGATATTATTAACCTTGACTGTTTTTACACATTGTATTAAATTATTTATATTTGAAAAGAGGAAGAACACATTTTCCAAATGTCATCTGAGAGTGATGTAAAAATGTATCCACCTAAAATTGGTTAGGCATCCAAGTAAAGCTATGATTAACTATATTTACTGGGCCAGATGTGCTTCTTCAAAGCACGATTACCATTATGGAATATCATTCACTAAATAAACTAGGATAGAAAAAATGGTTGATGATTGTAGTAAACACGATAGACCTAAATGATGAATAAAATGTCCAAAAGAACAAAAAGACTATAGAGTATAGTGTAAAGTAAAGTAAAGACAACACAGACTTTCTATTGGCATCAACTAAAAACAACCTCTGGTCACTGTGTTTTAATGAAGAAAGGCAATATATCACAGGCAATTTGGAAGGCTTTGGATCAGTGGGTGCCTCACAACTTTGCCTGTCTCTGCAAATTTCAAGCCTTAGCTACTAAGCTGCACTGTCAGGGTTGGTGCTTTTGGTCATGTCATAAAGTGAACTGTTCATGTTGATAAACATTTTGTAGCCAGCATGAAGAGATCACAGTACTGAGGTCAGCTGAGCTGATGCAACAGGCTGGAAAGCATGCTAGCCACTCAAATGCTAAATCAGTTTGTTGGGCAAACTGATGACATATTAGAGGTGATGGGTGCTCTAAATCTGTGCTCTACATATCTAACAGCAACCCTCATGCCACACATCACACTTTTAGTTTTTCAGTTGTCAACAAACGATTATGTACTATCTGTGTAGGGCAGAAGAGCCTGGTACACAGAAAAAAAAAAACACTGGGTGAAATTTGACTGTCACACACAGACCTCGCAAATCTGTAGAGGAAATTTTAACAGTCTGCTTTCAAGCCACTGCAAAGATGATCCAACCCAAATAAAGCTGCTGAGAGGCTTTATTGACAAGAACCACAAACAACAAATTTTGAAAGGGATTCAAATGAGCCCGAAGACAAACAATCCCATTACCCGCAACACCGTGTCTGTGAATTAGAATCTGTAAATGAGAATACTTGCTCGCTATTGTGGATGTATCACTCTGTCAGTGTGATCAAAGAGGATAGCATTAGTCATATATCTAACATGGCCGCCCAATTAACTTACTAACAGCTCAGTAGGAGACAAGGCATCCCATTTACTCAGACCATCTATACAAACTCACAGTGGACTTAAACTGCTATTGCTTGCTTAATTGTTTCGAGTGGTCAGATCGTTGATTCTGGCCAAAGTCCTGCCACTGGCCACTTCTCCAGTGCAAATAGGCATTTAGCTCCTATGGACAACACAACACACATGTCGATAATCTGATTGCACGCATTGCTGACATGCTGTAGATTCCTAGGTTCTCGACTGTAGTGGTAAACCTTCTGAAGCACTAAGTACCAAAAATATTGTGAGTATTTGAATGTGCTGATAGGGACAAACAAACAAATTTGCAAAAAGATTGTGTTTGTGCTGACTTTCCACTTGACTACAGGCTAAACACAGGCAAAAAATCCAGTGCAATCCAGGTAATTAAACATTAGTTAAAATAGTTAGCATGGCATTTTCAGTCAGGAGCAAAATTTGGGAACTGGTCACTGGATCATATCACCTTCTCTCTTTAACTCTTTTGTAATTCCTTTAATTTCTTTTTTATTTGTTATATTTATTTTCTTTTTTTTACTTGTTTCTGTGTATCTTTATCCATTTGTTAAATGTGGAATGGCTGAACCTTTGTAATCCATCCCAGCTTAATAGAGCCTGGAGCAAAACTTGCCCTAGACGTTCCAACACACCTGATCCAACGTATCAGCTTATTAACAATAAGAGCTAAACCAAGGTAAGCACTTCCCCATTTGAGTTCAAACCAAGGTAAGCAAGTCAAGAGTTGGGAAACACTGCCCAAACCTAGTAGATGCCTTTGTATCACTATCATTTGAAAGCAGACATAGAGATGTACATCTTTCCAACTCAAAGTGAAAACCACCTGTTCACCTCAATCTAGCATACCTGGGAGTCAAACTCCAGCAACAGTGTACAGTCCTATTTGCTGATTCTGCTGCCTGGTTGCCTTAATAATGTACTGCTATAAAAATATAATTTAATGATACTGGCTCAGTACAGAGCATTATTCCACTTTGGTAATTTATTATTATGAACTTGTTAACATCAAGCATAGTTATGAGCACTTAGTGTAAATCTCACACAAAAAAGAAATTGTAGCACCACACTATAAGCAAGGTGTTCAAGACCCTAAATGTGTTGTGCCTGCATAGTCAAAGCACAAACACCACGCTAACCCTGGTGAATCTTCAAGGGGTTCTTCACAACACGAACATGGCCTGGCAATGAACAGCAAAGAAATGGCAAAATGGCCCAGAGCCCACCTATGCACTGCCTCAGACAGGCTATTCTGGGAATCAATTAACCTCCTTCCCTCCAACTCAGAGAGGGGTCTTCTGCAGAGTCCTGCAGTTTTTAGATAACCACCGACTTCTTTGTTTACCAGGGGATATTTGCACAACGACTCTCCAGTGTGGACGCTGATGTACAATCTTCAACATGACAGAGCCAGTTTCCACCCACTGCGTGATGTGATGTCATATGCTAGTCAAAGGAAAAAGGAAAAGCAAAGAATCATTCGTCTCTGGGCGCATCACACGACAGTCACTCCTCCTTTGTGCAATGTGGTATATTCTCTCTATTTGAGCAGGATTAGTGTTCTGATTGCCATGGATATTTGCTCAACATGGAGTCTGGGATGGTAGCGGCTGTGCAGAGAACTTGTGACCCTTTGACATTTTGTGTTCTTTGCATTAGTGACATATCGTTTTTTTAAAGTGATTGGGTTGATTTTAAAGTTCAATTCAACCAAGATAGGTGCATTATTATCATCAGCAAATACATTTTTTATTACATATTCAACAAGAAAGGTCTTCTGATTTGAGAAAAAAAATTATTTCAATATCATGTATTTTACTGCATGAATCAATGAGATTAACCCTTAACATAAAATAAAACAATAAAAAAAAATGGTCATGTAAAATTGTGTTTGGTTAAAAAGTTGTTTGCATTTCCTTTTTAAAAAAAATAAATACATCTGTTTGATGCTGTATGTAAATCCTATTAATTCTCCAGGTCATTCACTCTTCAGACCTTAGGGTCATGTGTATAATACATAAATTTTTTAAATGGATTGTTTTTGTGATAAACCACAAAATCAAATAATTTAAATGTATTCGACTACTTAGCCTATATCTGTTTAGCCCCACACATTTACACTATAGGCATGTTTCAGCCCTTGAATGCTGCACAATGCAATGAAGAAAAGCAGAACAGACATCCTTTACACACATTAGTCTTAAAAACACTGCGATAAAAACAGCATGAATAAAGGTATAAAGAGTGGTCGGAAAATGGTTATGTAGGGATGAACTAGGACTATTATTTGTGCATAAAAACATACAAACATAAGTGGACCTGGAGAAAAAAATAAAATACAAGAAATATGTAGATTATGCACACTTTAATACTGCATTGATCCAAAGCTGATGTGTAGTCTGCTTTCTGTCTTTTTTCTGTAAAAGGCAACAGCAACAGTTTTATTTGTGTGACTGATTACATCTTATGCCACTGCTGAAGACCGATGAGTAATCCTACTGGAAAAAGGTACCTGAGCTATAAAAATGTATTATATTAATGTTTTTTTAATGGTATGAGACATTGCTAACAGGACCCCTGCTGCCTGAGATAGCATTATATTTTGCTTCTCTCATAACCTCTGCTAAATATCCTATTTCAAACTCTTTCGCTTTAGATAAATTCTCATTCATCTAAGATGGCACTTTTTTCAACCCCAGTTGAAATGACATGATTGCCACCTTTCTTTTCAAGACATGGGGGTTTGCTGTGACATTGTTCATGTATTCCCTTTGAGAGCAATGCACTGACAAGCTGATGATGTTTGCCCAAGCTTTGTGATTGTTCTGTGATTGGTCTGGTGCTGATATGAGCAGCTGTATTGATGCTATTGTCCCCAGTCAAGATTCAATTCAAAACAATACATTCTGGTTACAGATGAAACATGACACATTTGAAGAAACTGCCATATGGAGATGGCTTAGCGAAACACGAACATGCATATAAAAATAAAGTCTCCTAAATGGCCCCTATAGTAAGATGTCCAGCACTAGAAAATCCCCCAAACTGGTATTAAACCTTCATATTATGTAAGCTTTCAAAAATGTTCCTACACTCCGACATTTAAACTCCAAAACAATTCTATAGACACTAATTCAGTGAAAGGTTATTTAGGGTAGAGGTTCCCATAGGCTGCTATTTGACTGCAGAAATACAGCAAGAAGGCTGCACTTTTCTATTCTAACGCATTATTTATGTAAGTTTGTAAAATATCAAGTATTGCTCTATGTAACCTCTGTTCATCATCTATCATACATGCAGCATAGGCTGCTAAAGAAAGTGTTGGTTTTTATAGAATAAAAATGTTGCCTTTTTCGATCCCCCAGACTGCTAGGAACCTCTGAGTTACCCTTAGTAAGGTACCGTTCCCACACACTGCTCCTCGGTACACTCTCCACACACTGATCCCCACACACTGCTCCCCACACACCGCTCCCGGTACCCTCCCCACACACTGCTCCCCACACACTGCTCCCTGATACTGTCCCCACACACTGCTCCCCAGGCGCAGAATTCCTGGCTGCCCGCTGCTTCACTGGGTGAATGCATTAAATACAGAGGAGGAATTTCGTGCTGTTCACACTGTGTGCAGTGGTGTGTTCACGTATGACCGATTGATCACTTTCACTTTTAGATATTCCTCCTCCCCTGCCCCCACCCCCCGTCATTTCTAACCTTCTACCTATTTCTAACCTCTAACCTATTTCTTATACACATGTTAATATGTATTTAGGACATACTTCTGGAGGATGAGACAGGGAAGGTCAAATATTGATTTAGAATTTTGCAAGTGGCCAGGAAAAAAAAGCTATTAAAAGAAAAGGGCTGCAGTGTTCTTCCATCTGTAACTCAATGTATAGATATTGTTAAGGAAATACAACAAATTGTAGGTATGCCTTTAATATTGAGACAATAAAAAAAAGACATTGGAAAATATGAGCCTGGTTTCATAGGAAAACATGGTCTGGCAATTTAAAACGATATAGTCCACCCATCCATCTTTCCACTCTCTGTCAAAAGTGGATTTCATGCATGTATATTTTTCTTTTTGTTCTTGTTTCAATTGAAAGAATAAAGTGTGCATAGGCTGTGTAATTCTATAGCTTGGGCTATAGTATATGTAAATGTAAAGCCTCATGCTCACCAATAACTATTTTTTTATTATTATTCTATGATATGTAGTGTCCACAGATCTACATTCTTGTTGAGAGATAAGCGAGTAAATTAATTAAGTTGTTTCCCACCAACAATATTCTACAGGGACAAGTGTGTGGGTTTGATTTTGATTTTGATGGGGACACAAAGCAGTGACTTTACAAACACACATTCAAAAGAATTCAGCTTTATTTACTCAGTGCAGCTTATGACAAAAGATATGACAACAACACGTTACAATGTAAATAAATAAACAAATACATATATGCATACATACATGCATAAATAAATAAATACTAGAGAATCACTGATTTAGCTAAAGAATCAACCCTCAATTTCAGTACTTTGTGAAAAAACATTTTGCTGTAATTACTGTCTTGAGTCTGTTGGCATATTTTCTACCACAACTTTACCCCTGAGATCTTCTGATTTTTACCACCAGTAGCTGACTGTTTGCTTTCAGTTGCACTACCAAGCACTGTAATGCTCCAGAAATGTTTATGCAAAACCTATCCAATCTATTACAATTTAGCACATGTAAAATCTAGTTAGCTTGGGGTGCAGTGGAGAAGATGATTAGTTACACATGATTGAGTTAACAAGCATTTTTGGGGAAGGAGGTGATCAATTATCCATCTCAGTGATTTTTTTCTTTATTTATTTAATCTTTGACTTGGATGTTATGGTAAGTTTTACTGAGCTGTGAAAAGATATTTGTGTGTGTGTGTGTGTGTGTGTGTGTGTGTGTGTGGGTGATTCTTTTTTATACCCACTGTACATTTGACCCAGAGAGTTTGAACGGTGTAATTCTGTTGGGTAGGCTCATACCTTGGTCTAACAACTATGGCTGCTACATTGCTAAAGGAAACCCCCTATTAACATGTCTTTTGAGACCCCAGAACCTATTTACAACTACTTTTCAAAGGTGGAGGAAAATTGACACAAAATCAGCAATTTGTTAAGACTTCAATAAATCAAGTAGAATATGTATTTGGCTGCCTGTGTAATATCTAGACCCACTGTTTTTTATGACTCTCTCTCATTATGCTTTAGGAAGAGAAGCGCTTTTTATATTGCACCATCCACATGGCCTATAAACTGAGAATTATGGTCCATGTGTGAGAATTTTGGTCCATGTGCCCTACTTGTGCCATAAACAATACATCAGGCCCTGAATGTTTAGATACATTTAATGTTGAAAATGTCATGTTTAGTGGACTGTCACAAATACAGCCTTTGGTAAGAAAAAATGGAATATGTCCCACTAAGGAATAGTTGAGAGGAGATACGAGAAGAGCTATGGTGACACATGTAAATATATATTCATATAATAACATGTCAAAGCAGACAGATTATGCAAAAGATTGTCCTCAGAGGATTTCTGGAGTGAGGCAATAGGTCAATCCCATGCATGATAGCAGTTGGGTTGCACCCCAGAGTGATTCGCCCTGTCAGTTTTTGCACTTTGCTCTCGGAGGAATAGCTCTGCTTGGAGTATGCATGTTTAGCAATTCTGTTAGATATATTTCACTGATTTTTTAAAGCTCTTTTCCTGCCAGTGTCCTCCCAGTCCTGCTGCAAGATCATTCCCTGAGATTCAAGCTTTTTCCTTGATCTTGGCAATACTCTGTGAGATGATCTTAAAGGACTAATGGAGGCAACAGTCTTCATGGGCTTGACCGCACTGTTAAATGGGTTTTCCATTTCACGTGCAATACAAGTGTGAAAACAGAAATTAAACATTATGAATGACTAGAACATTTTAACTATTGATTTCAAATGCAATTGAGAAGCACTGATTTGATTAAGTGTGTGATCAGCGATAGGTGGATTGACTATGGTACTTTACAGTAAGTGTCCTTCAAACCTGTAATGAAAAGTGCACCTTATAGTACAGGTCTGGGAGACAAGAAAAGAAGGGCATCATGCTGTGCTTTGATGGGGTGTTGATAATGGAAAAGCTCTTTGATGCGGCATAGATGGCATGGCAGACTGAACTACAGTAGATTTGGGGTGCGGGTGTGTTGGCAGGATTGCAAGGATCAAAAGACAAATGATGTCAATGCTGTGCATCTGAACACATCTCTCTCTCAAGGCCGACAGTTGATCTTAAAAACAACTAACTGGTGGCTAAAAATGGCATGTCACATTTCACTTTCTCTGAAATGTGGGACATAAAAGAGAGCTCCAAAATCAGATTTCATAACTCACTGTCAGGGAGTACTTTTAGAAATGCCAGGATTGTGTAACACAAAAAGCAATTCATGGGTGAAACCTTGATCACTGTTAATGCTATAGTAGATAAAGATGCAAAATTAATCTGCAAAAGGTTTCATAGTGAATGTGTGAAATCCACAGTGAAAAGATAGAACGTATAGAACTGGCTAACACCTTTTCTTCTAATTCAAAGCATTTAGGGATCAATATTCTGGGCCTGCAAGTCATCAGCTCAACTTTTCAGACAAGGGAAAAGAACGGCCAGGATATGGAGGCAGTAAAGATGGACTTGTGCTGAAGTGCCCTGAAGCCCCTATAAATCCACCCGTAGAGGTGATGGGACAGGGCGGAAAGCTAAAACTGAATACCTTCTCCATCACGCTGCCAGAAGGGCAGTCTGGAGTTTTTTCAGGCTGTAAATTGTAATACAATATGAATCCCTTGCCTCACTCTTTTAACTGAAAAGGTAGATACACCTTTTTGTTCATTTGGGAGCCTTAAATAGTTCAGATAGGTAGCTTGAGGCGAGTGGGTGAATCATACTTTGGGAGGAAAGGTATTTAATAACAAAGCATATTATAAAATGACTTCCACCTGCTCAACGTGGAAAAATCAGTTTCTGTGTTTAAAAAACATCGCTTTTTAAGAAAAGACACACTTTGATGAACGAATGGGCAGAAGACTTTTTAAAAGTTGCCTTCCCTGAAGCCCTCTTTTTTTGTCTCTAAACCAAGAGATTAATTGAAATTGCCCAAAGGCACATATCTTTTTTCATCTCTCTTTGCTATCGTGTTGGTACAGCAGCTCTTTTTCATTTAGGAATTTTAAATATTTTCACTTAAAAGGGATGACTGACTTAAGCAGAGATGTTATTTCCACCCTACTGAAGAAGCTGTGTAAAAACATGCCCAAGATGCTTTGAGGTGACAGGGAGTATGTTCTGATCCTTTGATGAATGCTTTCTCTGTTATGTGGTGACGGGCCCATACCTTGATATGTTGATGATATTTGATTTGCATAGAGTGGAGTATATTTTCTTTTCATTACCACCCTGTCCACCAACCCCATCCTTTAAGGGCCTTTTGGATCTTGAGGCTTTTCTGCTACTTACCCACCTGAATGCTTATTATTGGATTATCGCTTCATCAAATGCAGTCTGGCGCTCACCTTTAAGGTCAAGTATGGCTTCTTTTCCCCCCAATTTTTGGCCATGTTTTGATTTCATTCTCTTTGTGTTGACCTGTGAGAAGGGTCAGGCTCAGACCCACAATCATTTTCACCCCTAAACATTTCAACTCTGTTTAGTTTCTTTCTCTTCTTTAGGAAGGACATGCTCTGTGGAGCCTGTCCTCAAAATTGACACCTCGCTGTGGTTTCTCCAGAATCCCTGCTTTTACATTCCTGGCTGGAACTCACAACGTATAAGCAGTGGCAGGTGATGGGACCATGCTGATAAGTGTCCTACAGAGACAGAGGTGGTGTCTCCATGCTGAGCTGGGATCATGCTGAAAAAGCCAATGTTTATTAATCCCTTCAGTCCGGGAGGAAGTGCATGTTTGATTGCCAACACAGCAAGACGCGTCCAAACTGCCACGGCCAGAAACACATTAAAAAAGTCTATTGGAAATCGACGGAAAGATCAAGCTGCAGCACTGCTCCACTCCAGACGTCTCTCTGAATATACAGTAAGTATATTCCACCACTCCCACCATGGGTTTATAATGTAAAGTTCAAGTAGGTAGTTGAATGTGTACATGCAATCAAGACTGAAGTCAATGCAGCCTGATTAGTCACAGTAAGAGGTGAAAACCATCTTGAGCAAATAAAAAGGCATATAACACCATCCACCTAATACTTTGGTTATTCAAAATTGGCTTTGCTACAAATGACAGTAAATGGCCAATATGAGATAAACCTTGTTCAGCATTCTTCGTGAACACATAAGCCTGACAGGAAGTTTATATATTTAATGCCTCAAGTGTTAAATTGCTACTCCTACCAAACTACTCACCTTTATTGCCCTGCTCTTGTAACTTATATATTATAAATATCCAATTTTCTCACACAAAATTTGGGCTAAGTGCAAAGTTTTCCTCAAATCTGAGTTTTGTTATCATCCTCAACAAAGGATATGCTCTCAGTCATGTTATAATGCTACAATGAAGCTCAGCTCAGTATGTCAATTCATGAAGGAACTCTTATAATCCATTACTCAAGTGCTTGGATGACTTGCTCTTAGTGACACATTCAGAGCTGAATAAAATATAATGTTGTCAAATACAAAATAATAAGACCTGCCATTGTGCTACTAAATTAATTCATACCAGTATTGTAGTTTCCTGCTTCACTTTGCTTTGAGAGCTGGTTTTCCCTGCCCAGAGTAGCACAGGGTGCCAACGAAAGTTTAGGATTTCAACACAGACTCAAAAACACAAATATGGACCTGAGTTGTAAAAACAAGTCAACATGGAAAAATCCCCTAAGCACTGTCAGGAGAATTGGTAGTCTCAGTGCTTGTACACAAGGTTGTATAGAAACATTAATACTGAAATGCTTAGCTTGGCCTGCATATGTCACCTTTTCTCTGAGTGCAAGAGATTCAATCATGGGTGAATTTGTGTGCTTTTTTGTACAGAAAATTACATTTTTATAATCAATGTCTTTATCCTATTAAGGATAGGGAGAGGGAGATGTGTTCCTATTAAACTAAACACAGCTTACTATAAAAGGGCAAAGAGAGGGTTTACCTTTCTTTGTTTATTTGTAGAAACATGACGGTCATTATACACCCCTTAGTCTAGTAAGCCTTGCAGGGTTGATGTCACGTTCACAGTGCAAATAGTTGTCACATGTGCTGGGCATGATTTAGAGTAGCTTTGGAAAGACATGTGTGCTCTAATTAATCTGTGATTTCTTGATTTTAAATTTGACAAAAATGTAAACTAATATGACCACAAAACATGTGTGGACACATTCCCTATTCAGGGCGTTGTTGGTCACAAATGCGACGGTATTCTGAAAAAATTGAAATAAATCCATAAATGTTGCATTCATTTTGTGCAAGAGACTGTGCTGTAGTCACACACAGGCTTGGTGAATAGTCTCATTGGCATGGCATGGTGAGAAGTCTAACAACCAAATCTGCAATTCTCATGTAACCCAACACAATTTTGTTATCACCTCCTCTCACCTGCCTGGTGGCCTAATTTCATGTAGAATCATGTTAGAAAGTTCAGGTTAAACATTAACCTCATTATCATACAATTAGATGAAATTAGTGATACCTGAATGAAGCATAAATTATTCAATTCTAGTTAATATAGTGGCCTGCCTGCTTTTGCTCTAGATAGTTAATGTTGCACTGAAGCTAGAAGTGGCATCCTGAGAGTGATTACCCAAGCTACTGCATTTACCATCTGGTGACGCAGATGAAGTTAATCACTGCAATTGTCATTGAATTGTGCATTGCTTTGGCAATCTCTGCTCCTCTCATGCAATGCGTTCAAAGTATGCTTTGCTCTTCAACCGTGTGATGATATTCAATCATTTTTTATTTACACTCCTCACTACACTCTAAAGGGCACCAATACATCCAAGGACACTTATCATTTAGCACAGTTACTTTCCTGCATATTTTCAATTAGCTGTGTTTGAAGTCTTATTATGCTTTGAACTGTGTCCTACTCTCACTCCTCTCAATTACATTTGGTAAATATGGACAGATATATGCTGTATGTCCCAAACCGCATTTAATTAGATGAATGCTATTAGAGATAACTTACAAATGAAGTAAACCTGATTTTAAATAATCAAAATGACAAAAGTTTATACTGAACCTATATGGGCTCCTCTTAAACACAGCAGCTACGAGCCCATTAGATTGAAGGAATGGATCCATACTTCTCTGTCCTGTTAATAAGCAACACATCAATCAATCAGGTGCCTCATGTGAGCGATTAACCTTGCTGGGACACAGTGTTGACCAACAGTTTCAAATGGTGCCAATGACAAGCTTCGTGCACACCAGAGCTTTGGAGGAGAAAGAGACAATAACAGTGGCTATTTGGCCATGATACAATTCTCAGTGTTTACAGGAAACAGAACTACAAAGTGATTAAATACAAACCTCATCCTTCATATAGAGCATGATAGCTATGACAAATTTAATTCAGCATGTCTGAAAACAGTAAATGTTCAACTTCTCTCCAAGGCTGCTATCTGCCTTCCAGCTGGTCTATCAATCTACATTTTGCTCGCTCGCCCCTTGGCACTCGGCTCACTGTTTACCAGTCCATCATTCTGGCCTGCGTCAGGCTGTGCTCTGCCAGCTGAGCATGCATGCATGTCTCACGAAAGGATATGGCTGTGCGCGGCTTCAGACTAACGTTTGTAATGTCTTATTTCGGAGCGGGTGAGACGCTACAGAGTGACAGTGAGTCAGAATTCCATTCTCTCCGTTATTTCTCAGTGCTCTCTAATGGAATTCGTACATGTAACATCCCGCAAAAAGTCTCCGGTGAAATCCCCAACTCTCTCAACCAAATTGACTCTCTTAATCGGTCAGAGGCCTGTGATGAATAAGACTTGGCTGCCGAGCATTGTATTTTCTTATTTTTTATTTATTTAGTTTTTCATGCTTGAGGGAAAGATTAATTTAAGCTGAAAGCGAGTGGCTAATGGATTTCAGATAGGAAATTATGCTTGAATCTGCATAAAGTGAGAGTCGGATGTTTACTCTATTGTGTCTGGCGTCCGCCTTTGAAATTGACTGCCCTCAAGCAAGAGAGACAGCGAGACAGAAAGAGTACGAGAAAGGGTGAGAGCAAGTGAGAGAGAGAGATGCTTGAGTTTTGCCAGGGCACTTCAGGATCTGATACTGATACATGAAGACTGAAAGCTGCTGAATAAAAACATAACAAGAAATGTCAGTATCATGAGAAACCCATACATGCAGTATTATATGCTACAGACTGAGAGAAGTCAATGTTATGTAAAAACCAGTTGGCTTGTCGGTGGGAATTTTCTTGGATTGAGTGGTTGTTTTCTTTTTTTGGGTTGGTGGTTATTTATGTGCATCCTGTGGAAAAACAGCATCATCAGATGTCCCACCCTCCTACTGCTTACCACCTGCTTCTAAAGAGCTTCTCTCTCTGCAGGCCTGGGTGGCTCTGCAATCTGCCCTGTGACCTGAACACAGTGGGTGACTGAGCGCCCATCTCACACATGCCTGTGTAGATCTGGTGATATTTCAATCATAATTTTTTTTACAGAAATTGTTCACATAGCTTACATGTAAAGCGGCCTGTGTTTCTCAAACATCAATTTTTGAGCCAAACTGTGATTTCAGTAACCGAAGATCCTAGTCATACTAATTGTTCTGAACAAAACAATGGCCTCCTTATGTCTTGAGAGGCAGCATAAGTGTCCAAAAATCACAAGTAAAATCCCATAAATTGCCTGTGTGTGAGAGATTGATGCTGAGCAATATTTAAGTGCATCTGATGCTGCACATTTAGGTGTAGCAGAATCGAATATCCTTGCTGGCCAGAGTAATTTACAGCTTCATTCATTGCTTAAGGGGGTCTATTGCGGGTTAATTGACAGTCAGTGTTTGTTCGAAGTGCTGAGCTCGAACATATGTTGTTAGTGGACGCCAGAGAAAATGGATGTAGCTGAACTGGCACAAGCTCACTTCACATCTCCCCAAACTGATTATCCTAATGCCTGCTTGTCTTTATCATCACACGCTTTATCATTCAGCTATCTATACAACCTTGAAGCTTCCCCAAGTAGAAGCAAGGAATGTACTGAGGAATTCTAAGGCAAGTCCATTCACCCACATCTCACTGAAAGACATGAAGGGACAGTGATCAATGGTACACATGGAAGCATGCTTCGAATAAGTCAGATAGTCTGATAAAAATGCAAAACCTCATCACTTCATCTTCATTCCAAGTACACAAAAGCAGCAAAAAGGAACCTGTATTTTATATGGCTTGTCGTTTTCAGGAAGGGACTAGGGAGAGGCTTGTAGGGTAGGGGCTAAATTAAGATCCGTAATCCATAATTACAATCTACTGCATTAACCAAAAATTACAGCACACTAGTAACCTAATTAGGAGCATAGCATGTTGGTGATAAATACACACACACACACACACACCATAAGTTTGTACCCAAACCTGGATAAAAAAACTGCTCTATAATTAACTTAACAATAAAACTTTAGAAATTCTAAGAACAAATGTAATTGACTGTTTTAGTCAGATTGAGCAATGTGAAAATATAGACCACTGACAAGGATGCACAAGCAGGAACAATGGTTGTTACACGAATGAGGGTTTTTAATGAAGAAACCCAAAATGTTCAGTGAAAATGTTATAAAACTTTTCTATATTCACACATTCAGGCTGAGGCTATCTGGGATACCCAGTAGTGCAGAAGGTGCAAGAGGACGTCTCCTCCGAAGCACATGAACATAAACTTAAACTCAAAACACAGTCATGATATATATATTTATAGGCAGCACGGTGACGCAGGGGTTAGTGCTGTTGCCTCACAGCCAGAAGGTCCTGGGTTTTACATGTTCTCCCCATGACCGCAGTTTCCTCCGGGAGCTTCGGTTTCCTCCCACCACCAAAAACACGCGTGATTGGGGGATAGGTTGATTGAGCACACAGAATCGCCTGTAGTAGCTGGGATAGGCTCCAGCAGCCCCACCCCCCCTGATCCTGAGTATAAAAGGGTTTAAGGGGGTAGAAAATGGATGGATGTATATATATATTAATCATAAATTATATTCACGGACCATCTGATGTTTGCTTATGGACAGAACTCACCCTTCCTCTCACCTCTCCTAATATGTAAAGTTTCTATCACTCTCCTCTATTTCATCTGTCTCATATTTTCTGCTCCCTGCTCTCCTTGTTGCTTTTTGATTTGCTCGCCCACACTCTTGTGCTTGCAAATGTAACAACAGTAAATTAACAAGCTTAGCTATATGTTCACTTTAAATAACCAACAGCTTTCTGAGTCATAAGTAAATGATTCAACAGTCATTTTACTATTATCACAATCCTTCATTACACACCATTTACACTAAAGAGAAAAGTACTTCTTAAAATATTGTCAAATTGTATTATAGGCTGTTATGAAATGATAATACAGCACAACATGACATATAGTTTTAATATCACTGCATTTTTCCTAAGTGCTGTGCTGGATAATTCCTCTGCAGCCTAGAATAGAACACAGACTATTGAACATTACAAAAGATACAAGAGTTTGGATGTCTAGTAAGAAATTAATCAAACTAAGTGCTATATTGTTCATTTACAGTGCAGCACAACATGATAGTTTCAATACATTTCTACATTTTTTTTCACTGGCATCAGTTTAAGTGCTGTGCTGTATAATTTGGCTATCTAGAATACAACAGAGATTAATTAGAGTGTATGGGTGTTCAGTAACAAGTTAAGCTAACTGCGAGTTAACTTGTCCAAATGTAGCACATTTTTCCAGTTTAAAACACTGTGAGCTGCCACCAATAATATTTCATCATGGAAACACAGAAAAAAATATATGTACAAGCCAAAGGTCCGGTAAAATGTAAAATGTGACCGTTTTGCTGAAACACAAATTTATTAAAACAGTGAGGTGCACCATCACCCCTGCTGTAAACATTTTAGCTTAGCTTATTAGCTTATCTAGGGAAGCTGCCAGTACTCAGCAAGTTCTAAAACCCACTGATTTCACTTTGGCTACTTTTGAATCCTGAAATTCTTCCTCAACATATGCACACATTTCTAATATTTATAAACAGGACAATTTCACAACCCTACATCTATAGAAACTGATTCAAGGATTTTCCCACCTCAGCCTTGCTTTGGATGTCAAAATGGCTGTCATGTGAAATGAGAAAAATAATTCATTGATACAAACCAAGGCAAAACCAAGGCCAGAAGATAAGAAATTAGAAGTATGCAAATATTTGGACTCTAAATTAATGTTTTGGTGTTTTCTGCTGTGGTTATTTTCCCCACCGTTTGGTCACTTAAACAATTCAGTACTGCTAGCTCCCAAGTGTGTAATATATGGCAGAAAGGTTAAAGACACATGCATCCAAACATACCATAAAATAAAGGTTTTTAAAGAAAAAGATTTAGGGGCTTGCTTGAAAAATACAAATCTTAAGCCTTGTGAACCCATTCCTGGGGCCACTTTTCCACCTCAGTTGCAAAAGGTCTTCAAATATCAAGATGATCAAGGTAATCTTAAACCACTATTTCTCTAGATTATCCTGTGTTCTGGGGTGTCTATAATCATGTCTATTATCTGCCAGCCCAGCAGGGTTGCCTCAGTTATGAATCATAAATCTCATGTGTTCATTATTTAAAAAGCTAAACTGAATATGGAGGAGCATAAACTTGTCAAGTTGTAGAAACAGCATGGATGTCTATATATAATGTAACAGTTCTAATGTCTAATTATGGACGTTTCAATAAGTTAAATTCAAAACATTTTTAAAAATATTATGCATGTAATTTAAGAGTGATTTCATGACCACACGGGTAAAAACTTAAAAGGAAATAAAAGAAAATCTGCTGGTTTAAGCCATGCAATATATACTGCATTGTCTTTTCAATATTAGAACATTTTGGCAATCCTGTAATCAGGAATCATAAGGCTTTGGAACCTACGTTTTCATTGCTATTATATGATAGCTGTTTTGTTATGATATGTACAGAATCACAGCTTTTAATGTTGGCATTGATCCAAACGTTTTATAGAGGTCACTGACTTAGCATCTCATGCTTGGCCCAAGTCCCGGAATTTACAATTTTAAAACACTGGGTAAGAGAGTATGCAATTTTATGCATATTATTAACGCCAGTGCCTTTACACCAAGCTGCCCAAATTTAGCATCATTTTGCAGAATTTGGCTTCATATTTGCTGTTTTTAACTGGTTTTGACCAACCATTGAATGCTTCATTCTAAGGCCAGGACTTCCTAAACTTGCACATACCCCAACAGACTAATAAAAAGTCATATAAAGGTATCTACAAAACACCATAAAACTTTGCAAATCATCCAGCTTAGTGTATGGAGATAAATACCAAACTGGTAGTAAAGTTTATATCAGCTATCAGTTCCAACTTGGTCTCGTTTGTATTTTTTATAGTGATGCTGCATCTGGACAATTGAAAAAACAAAACAAAATGCACAGCCATCAGAGAAATGTGTGCCAGGAAAACATTTGTTCTCCCACCAAAAAAAGAAAGAAACTAGATGGATGTGACGTTGAATACACATTTACTTTTAAGTCTAAATGTCCAGCATTAAATAAATATATATTTACAACAGAAGTGACTGTTTTTCACTTGTAGCACATGGCGTCACTATATATATTCCAAGAGCTGACGGGAATGTAGATTAATCAAAATCTTGAAACCCTGATAGGGAGGGAAAGTCTTATTCAGGAGCAGCCCCTGTCTCACACAAGGTACTGCATTATTTCATGTTGCATATGTTTCCATGACAAATGTTTACAGTGAGGTCATCTGGCAGGGAATGACTAGTACAGCTGTGTGCCTTAAGAATAACAGTGATAGGAAAAACCATGTCATTGAGTAATTAAGCGCAATGAGGAGGTGTAAATTGCAAAGAACATGGGCCCATGTACTTCGCCTTGAAGGTATGGGGCACTCTAAGGGCCCGATTTTCATGGTCAGTCGCGCATTGTCTGAAGTCAGAAGCGCAGTTGACTTTGGTGGAGGGGCCAGCACAAAGCGCTATAGTGCCTGTCGGAACAATGAACAATGCGCCTGGCGCATAGTTCAAATGGGTTGTCTTAAATGAGTAAATTAGTCATGGGTGTGTTTTGGGCG
>JBBMFX010000011.1:14621597-14661705 GCA_037832545.1 Rhabdalestes septentrionalis | reverse complement strand
ACACACACACATATTTCGGGTCCACAGCGCGAGTGGAGGTGAACAGGCGTGTAGGACAGTAACTAGTTCATGAGAGATGTCCGTGACGTAACGAATGTTTAGGCAGCACAAAATCCAGACTATTCTAAAACCCGGCCGGACGCGATTTTCAGATCTCAAAAAGAGTGTGCAAAGGGACTTAGCAGACTGAGCCTCCTTCCCTTCTCACTGATGTGCACCGTCACTGGCGTGCCTTTGACAATGCATCTGCGTGCCGACCGTGTGCTACGCCCCTGCAAGAAAGGCTTCCCTTATTTATCATTTTTTGGGATAGAATGTTTCTTTATGTGCAATGTTTACATGAAGCTGCCTGGCAGAATGTGCAATACTGTGTATGTCATACAAATGTGCAATACTAGTCTATATTTTATATTTTAACATACATATTTGTATATTTGCATAATACAGCAACACACACCATACTTCTCTACAAATATTTATACAAAATTCGGAATACTGTAAGTCTTAGCCTGTATATTGAGATTTTATCATTTTAGTTTATTGTGTTTTTATACTGTTCTACTCTTTTTCCCAATTTTGCTGCTCTTAATTTTTGGACTGTCACTTTCTGCCGTGCCAAACAAATGTCCCTCTTGTGGGACTAATAAAGGTTTATCTTATCTTATCTTATTCTATCTCACTTGCTGAGCATGTTCTGTTGTTCTCGGGATAATCTGAGCCAGTTACACTTACCTGTTGTTCTTTAATACCATCATTCTTAAATCAAGGCTAAGAGATTCTCAAATTGTAGAACACAACCCCTGTGTTCTTGTAAAATGGTGTCTACAGAAGGAGAGCAATTCAGTAAATATATACTGTGACTCAACCCTTTCAGTCAATTTATTCCTCTAAATGATAAAAGTTGTCTACCTCTAAAAAAAACCAAAACACATGACTGCCAATCAGCCCTCTCAGCTCCAGGGCTCCCATGTCTCAATGTTCTGTCTTTTGTAACGCTTCTTTTAGCCCCAGTTGCCTATCATGTCTTATTTTCTTGAGTGGGAAGAAGATTTGTCGATTGCTTTGGGTTTTATACCCCCAACCTGACGCATAGACTTCCTTTTGAGAAATAATTACTATTCATTAAAGGTGGCTGTCAGATTGTCTGTGGCCCCCCCCCCGCCCCCCACAATGTCCTTCAGCACTCTCGGTAGTTGTCTTTTCTGTCAGCCTCCAGTCAGCTTATCGATTCACACATCTCTGCTGGAGCACAGAACGTGTGTGCCAATCCCTTTTCCCCGCAAGATTCCCCACCCCTCCCCCATCCAAGTTGACCTTTTTTATTTCCTTAAAAACAGGAGCTTGTTGAGAAGCAAATAATGTGCCACAGAGCATTTGCTCAATTTGGCTAGTGTTTGAAAAATGGCGTTCCTTCTTTATCTGCTTTGTTTGACTTTGCTCAGCAGGGCTGTCTCTGTCTTTTTAAGACACCGGATGGTTGTTTAGTTGGCTCCTTTTCAATAAAAAGGAATCCTACATGCTACAATGCTTGACATCAATGTAATCAGGTTCATAAGGTCAATGCAGACATACACATGTAGAAGTGATACATTATTTCTACCTATTAGTACTTGCACACATCATGCTGTGATTCTGATCTGGTGCTTAAAGAGACATTAGACATTATCACAAAATATAAAAAATGGAATTTAAAAAAACTATTGGTTCTAATCAACACTGCATAAGATCCCAAATAATGATATAAGAAATTTTGACACATGACCATTAAAGTATATTTATTTACATACATTGTAGAGGAAAGAATAATGTCACCTTCTTATTATTTCATATAAGAACATTTACATCCTGATAAAACACTTGAGAGAAATGATTTGATCAAACAGTAAAAGTATAAAGTTATATGGTTATCTCTTTGCCAGGCTGTCTGAATCAGGGATCTGCACATTTTTACAGTAATACATTTGGGAATGCATGAGCCAAACTTATCAACAAAAAGAATCCTGTCTGCGTCAGAGCATGCTGATACCTCATGCTCTTAATTGAGCATCTCTCATTAGAATAATACAGCCAGAGTATATTTACTGTACATTCAACACTTTGGTTCTGGCTGTGGATATCTATTTTTTAGAGGCCTTTAATTTTATTTTAGTTTGACAATGCACATAGGTTAAAGGCATTTTGAAATCATGACCCCACTGTCTCAAAGATTTGACCTCACCAAGGTGTAACATGTTTGTGATTTATGTCACATGCAAGTTATGCAGAGTAGAAAAGGAAAACATCAGCTGTGTGATGTGGAAATGCTGGGGAAAATAGTTGATGAAGGTACAGCTGCATTTTAATAAAGACCTAGTCAAAACTTGCTCACACTAAGAGGGCGGTTTCTCACTCTTAAGCATCTGAAACCTTCAATTGTCAGGAGCGCTAATTGACAGCTCACTGAGCAGGAAAGTATTATCTGTGTATACCATGCTTTCTGTTGGTAAACTCATGGCTATTCACAAAGCTTTTCAGTTTTTTCTAAATTAGGCTAAAAGCCTGGAATGTCTAATAGGAGAAGAGGGCATGGATGCTCCAACTAGACAAAGCCTCCTGTTGTCTAGTTTACTAAGAAATTGCAACTCTATCATAAACCCTTATTGTGAAGATACCCCACAAACCGCTGGTTGGGGAATTTTTCAGTCAAACTGAGTGAAATTTTAGGTCATACAAAAGAAACCTAAGAAAAGGCAAATTCAGATCACTGAACACATTTTAAAAGCGGTAAAGCAGGCCAAGACAGACTACAACATATTTTTAATCGAAGCTTAATAAAGACCCAAGAAAAGACAGAATAGAATTACATCATTTTGCCACTCTTTCATTGTCTGGGCGGTAGAGCTATACCAGGCTACACTGAAACCAGCTTGTAGCTTTACTGCAACAGTGCTGAAATTCCACACAAACAAAGTGCAACTAGCAATTGCAACTTTGTTAAAAAACAATCATGTTTGTGAATTATTTCGGGGATGTTATATTGTTTCGTCTAAAGCATTACCACAAGCTTTAATTAAGAACATTTCAGCCTTGTGAGCTTATGTCACAGTTTGAAACGTTCAGGTTTTCTTTAAAAACAATGTAGGCAGTCCAACTACTGTGAAAATCCTGTTCCTTAATAACTTCTGATTGGGAGAAAAACTTCTGGTGTACTAAGACTCCTCAGAGATCCCATATGGCAGCAACCTCTTTGTCACTCCTTGAAAAAAATGTCTGCTTTTGGCAGCCTGTCCATTAAGAACTAGGCCAAACTTGAGAGCAGTATCGATGCAAAAACTTTTTGCAGTCAGTATTGAATTTTTTTATTACTGTGAACACTACTGCATGTACAAAATTGGAGGTCCTCCCTCATAACCTAAATTTTAGCATGGTAATGCAAATTGGTTTCTAGACTTTTTCAAGTGATTTAAGGGACAGGCCACCCCTTTAAAATGGATAGTATTTTGAATCAGGCATGTGGGAAGGCCTTGAAAGTAGGTCGTATGTGGCGCCGGGAAACATGATCAGGGGTCTCTGGACACGCCAATAAAGAATAAACTGGGAATGTTAGACCCTGTTTGAGGGTCTATTGGAGCATGAGACAATGACAATGGCTAGTCTTGGCTTACAAAATAATGGAGATTGTTAGCTTTAGTAGCCATTTATAAATGTGATAGTAGAGCATGTTTTCAGATTTGTTAGACAATCCCATGCTTCTTGTAATTTTTTTTTTGTCATTTCATCATTTTACTGAATTTAAGTAGATAATTCTGTTATGAACAGAGCTGGCTTAATGAGGCAGGATGTATTCCTCAGGAGGGTGAATACATACAGAATCTAAATTTGGCCCAGTTCTGTATTTCATAAATCCACTACCTAAATGCACTGGACCCCTTGATAATTCAACCTTCATAAATCATCGAATGTAGGAATATTTACTGTATTTATTCCTCCTCGCGAGGGCATATAGCTTACACAAGGCCCTGTGATTGATTAGCCTTTCTCCTGCATATCAATGTTTAGTTGAAGGGCAAGAGTTGACGTCAAGATAAACAATCTGTGTTTACAAACTCCATTCTGCATGTTTTGCCTGTTTCTAAAGCCCAGCAAGTAGGCTACATTTTGACAGACTGAGAGATCGCACCAGCCTTTTTGACAACCTCGTAAATTGTTTCCTCACCTTGTAAATGTTACTATTTCTATGGCATTTTGGACATAGGTTTGCAATCTGAGTTGACACTTCAGCTAAAAGGGAATGTTCGTATTGCTCTGTTTGCACAAATCAAAAATAATCATTTTCTTTCTGATGAGAAATGACTAAAATGATACACGTTAGCAGATAGATGGTTATGTCTGCAAAGTCATACTGGCAGAAAGGACATTCCTTCACATGAGCAATAGCCAATGCTATAATGTTTTATATAGTTGCGATATGGATGAGATGGGAATTATAATGCTGAATTACCATAGCAGATATCTAAAGAGCCTCAATATTTGTTACTTAATGCCAACAGTGGACAGTTATTTTGAGTTTTTCAGTTTCTAGGATGAACTTAGATGTACGTTAAGCGTTACCGTAGTTAAGATGGATCAAAATATGAAAACATAATAATAGTAAAGATCTGCAAACAGCTTCTTGTATTTGTACAGAGCAGACGCATGTATTTCTCACAGATTCAATTATAAACTGGAATTGTACAGATTAGTAGTTACTGTCATTTAAATCAGAGCTGAAAAAAGAAAAAAAATATAACTGGTGCAAAAGGTGTAAAAGGTTTTGAGAGTGTAACAAGCCGACAGAGTGTGCTTTGATATCCAGACATAGACTCCACATTATAAGGCAATAGATAATAGATAATTTTTTTTTGTTGTTGAATAAGAAATGTTTTGGTCTTTGTACTTTTCAAAAAGTACAAATTCAGAATAATGTTGAACCAGTTATATCCAACAAGCAATGTGCAACTTTCATGTCCTGAATGAGGATCAATGATGGAGCATATTTACAAAGCTGCCCATAAACCGTTGCAAAACAATTTCATATTATCTTAAGATCAGTATCTCAAATTAAAAGACTGCAACGAACATGTAAAAACAGACATTTTGCCATTCATTTTACCTTGACATTTGTATACCTTTTGGTTTAGCCATGTCTCTGAATACAAAGATTCTGTTAAATGGATCTCAATCCAGTGTTAAATACAGATATACAGGATTTAGGATTTAAGATAAAATAGAAAATCAAGGTAAACCTCTGAATTGATTATCACTTTATGACATTTTTTGTCATAAATTAATCCAAATGGAGATTTTTTTTTTCCACGGTCTCTTTGAACAATGACATCACCACAGAATACCTACATTTTTCAGAATATAAGAAACAGGCCAGTCCCAGTTTTGTGTCATGTTGCAGAAAAGATTGAGACGCAGTTCTCTCTCTTTCTCTCACAAGCTTCACTCAGAAGCGCAATTTGATTTGTTCGTGTTAAAATTCGGTTAGTGTGCTCTGTGCTCCTCCCATCAATCACAGCTTCCTATTTTTTCAGTTTGCTGCCCAAGAGTGGCTTGCTCTGAAAAGCAAACATGCCCATCCACACAAAATAATATATGTACAAATTCCCAAAATAATCCTTTGCTTTTCCCTCTCTCATTCACATTCATACACTCATGCGCCTTAGCAAGGAAGAATTAACCAGGCTAGCTGCACAGCTGGGCGAGCTCCGGCTCCGAGGAATTGGGCAGCTTGGCGCTGAAGCTTTGCAGGGAGTCCCGGACACGTGCCACCTCACCAGCAGACAGCTTGAGCCGGTGTCTGAGCAGGCAAGAGAAGAGGTCTAGTGGCTGGGCAGCAGGCGGCGAGAGGCGGTTGATGCGGTCACGCATCTCCAGCAGCATAAGGATAGTGGCGTCCTGCGAGCCCTGTGCGTACGGGTAGTCCAGCTGCAGGATCAGGTCCTTGATGCCCTCTGCATCGAAATGCATGCTGTATCCAAATACCTTCAGGTTGTTAATCTTCATGTAGCCCAGGTTGGCTGAGCGATCATCTGGATCCAGCGGCTCATAAAAAAGCGTCTCATTGACAGTTGGGTCATCTGTGATGATACGACTACGCAAGTAGATGTGGACTGTCTCAAAAAAGGACTTCCATTTGCTGCCCAGTATTAGCGTCCAGTTGTAGCACTGCAGGGATGAGTCCAGCTTGGTTTTTTCCCAGTCAGGGAAATCTTGCTGTTTGACTGGCATGAACCAGCTCTCTGAGTGGCTGCCCCCAAAGGGGTTGACGTAGATGGCAGGCACGGGCTCCAGCGTGCTGTTTTTGGTAGAACAGATCTGGAAGGAAATCCCCATCAACATGTGGATGAGGTTGGATTTGTTCTTGTTGCTCTTGAGTGTCAGTAGCATGCGCTTGCGCCATGCTGGGTTGAACCAGCTGCCCAGACGCACATCATTGCTGATGTAGATGGCATGCACCTCCATGCGACTGTCAAGTCGGTGCAGGAGGTGGCGTGCCTCTGCATCTGGCATGTCCAGATCAAAATTCACGTAGTGATCCAATGAATTGGCAATGTTGGGCCGGCAGGAGCCCATGTGAAGGACGCTGCCGGGCAGGCATGTCCCGCAGCGGGTGATGTTGTCCGGGGCACAGGATGAGCACAGCGTGCCCTCACCCACTAGGCATGGGATGGTCCCTTGGCAGGCGCCACTCTGTTCTGCAGGACACACGCAACCCTGTACCTCCTCTGAAAAAGAGCCCAGGACTCCACGCTCATTGCAGTATAGCAAAGACTGCACTCTGTTGAGCCAGAAACCCAGCGTCCTACAGGAAGATCAAAACAGACTGTTAGTAACAGCATGAGTCAGCTGAGATGTATCTGTGGGTCTAAATGCTATTTTTCAATACTGTTATTAGATAGTTACATTTTAATAACATATTTACCTAATAAATAACATTGACATCTGAATTACACTGTGCACAGAAAGGTATGATTTCAACCTTTTTCCATTTGTTTTGATGTCAAAAAATGCCAACAACTTTAATTAATAATAAACATCTCTTCTATATATGAACACACATGTTGTAATAGGGAGGCAGTCATTGCGTGTTTAGAAATGGTTACACACCTCAATAATTGCAATAACAACAATTTAATCATCTAAAATTCAGGTTCTTTTTAAATCAGCTTAGTGAATACTTTGCAATTTTAAATAGTAAACATGGAATCTGAATGTCATTATGAAGACAAATTTTGCACTCTGAATGTAGTTCAAAAGGGAAGCTACATTGTAGTTACAAATATAATTTGTAAGAAATCTTGTGAGAATTTATTGTCCATGAATTACTTAAGTAATTTTGAGAATAATTGCTACATAAACATGTTATAGGGATACAGGAGCCCCCCACATTAATGCGGATCAACAGTCACTGTTTCAGTCCAATGCAGATTTTTTCGTAGACCCAAATTGATCATTTTCCGATGAGACCCCCACACTAACGCGGAAACTGCAGAAATCCTCTGCATTGATTTGCTTTCTGCGTTCTGCAATGCCCACTCGCACTTAAGCTGGGTTCCTAAGCACCGCACCCAAACATTAACCCTGCACAAGGATGAAGGGGTGTGGCGCATGAGGCCTGGATATCACACATTTTCATGGCAATATGTAATTTTTTAATGCATTGTAATGCTTAATTATTAAGTAAAAGACAATTTGCTAATTTGGCAACATAATTGTTAACATAAATTCAGGTACCTTTCTGTATAAAAACAATCTGAGAAAGTTATTTATTTATCCTTGCTGTTGAATGCTGTTTGCCTTTACATTGTCTTTAAGGGTAATGAATTTAATATTAAATTAAAATGTTTCCGGAGCATATTTGGTGGCAAAATTAGGGTTTACACAATAAAAATAGGCCTTTATAGGCATTCTTTTTTTGTCACATCACAACAACCTGGTTTTTCGCTATAAAACACATTTTCCCCCACTCTCCATATACTACAAATATAAAATGTTCAATGTAAAATATCCCATTTGTTTAACAGTTTACTCTAAAGCAGACAGCCACATTCAGTGACTGATGTGAATTTTAATTGAGTGCAGCTGAGTTGTCTTTAGACAAAGGGCAGCCGTATTGAACCAAGAGGAAAATAAAAGACATGCAATTGACAGCATTATATTTTCATTTACCATCATCCAATTTAGCAAGTGACAAGTTGGTTTGACAAATGCATTTGGCATGGCACACTTTGCTATTACCATACAACTGACTTTGCTATTACCATACATCTGGAGCTAAGGTGTAAAGAGATCCACATGCTCATAATTTAAACCCTTCTCTGTCTACAGCCTCTTTTTGTCCCCTACTACATCCCCCCAGGGGCACATTTTCCTAAAGTAATTCCTATTGCTTGGATTGCTGAATGCCTTAAATTTGTCATATGGGCCTGCTAATATAACACATTTTGCATGACCATAGAAGCCTTGGATACCTATTCAAACAATCTGGCATTGTGTAACACTAGGTCAGTGCTTACATTATAATGTAGAGTCAAAGCAGTTTTCCAGGGGTTAGGTTTAAACTGATCACCTGGATCCACAACATATGTATTTATTCTTTCCCCACATCCTCTGTTGATTACCAGCTTTCAACAGAACTAATGGCCAAAAGCTTTCTGTCTTAACACCTGCAGTATTTTGTATATAAGAAAAAAGGGATTATATACCAATTAATGTTACATTGTGATTTATGTTTGTTAGTGTATTAACACATTTCTACAATAATTTGAGTTATATCAGGTGTGTAGGTGGTGGAACTGAGTCCATGTGATGGCTAGAACTAACACAGAAATAGAAACAGGACCCATCCTGTGATCTCACAAGGCATTAGTAGCAATAAACGAAAATCAAGTTCTGTACAGTGTGAACTTTTTTTTTTAACAGTATGAACTGTTGCAAGCACAGTACGTGGCATTATACTGTTGTGGAATCAAGTGACGTGCTGTTTATTTGATAACAAATGTTTTCCAAAGCAGCACAAATAATATTGCTTAACGCATCTCCTGCTGTGGATGTTTATCATATTTCAAAGTAGGGCTAATTAATCGAAAAGTAATCGAAACTGACATTCAGAACCTATAATCGATCAAAATTTTCCAGGTCAATTATTTCAATTACTTTCTTATTAAAAACACTACAGTGTGTGGAGTCACTATTGTTAATAAGAAAAACATTGAAAATACTTTCTTTATTATACTTTTTTTAAGAATAAAGTGACTGTTCGTTTTAGGTAATGTGTGCTTTAATTTCAGTTGTTCAACTCTGATGTTCAATAAATCATCATAGATAGTAGATAGTGTGTTTCCTTCAATTATTTTAGAATCAAGTAATGCTCCCTTCATTCGAAAATCTCTCACTTGTAATATGTGAGAATATTTACTGTACAAAACTTGTGGGTGAAATATGAAGGCAAAAATAAAAAATAAATAAAATAATCGTTCATTAATCGTAATCGAGTTAAAATGTTCAATCAATCGAGATTTTGATTTTAGGCCAAATTGCACGGCCCTTTTTCAAAGTAATGTATACACACTATTCCATGGCTTTTTGTGTGCAAGGTTTAATTCCAAGCATTGGCATGGAAATGGCAGCAGCCTCACGTGGGGGCTGTCAGAGTGGAGGGAAAGTCTTCACAGCAGAGAACGTTAACTACAACCTGTCACTCTCTTAGAGCACTTGATTACAGTGTGTACGAACTAACCACACTTCACAAAGGTCTTCTCAATCTGGACCTGAGAGGCTAAACAGCTCTGTCTCTCTCTGCCTGTCTGTCTCCCCCCGTCCTCTTTTGCTGTCTACATCTTCCGTCTCTCACATTGTCTGCACCCTTAGTTTGACTTCAGCTGCCCGCTGCTGCTGTCCTTTCAGCTTATTGGTGTCAAATACGAAATAATTGCCTTTAAACGATAGCAGTCCAGCATGCGTGTGTGTTGTGGTAATGCCTCCAAGCCATGCTCTAAATAAACAAACAACATGGCATTTATTGAGTGGGTATGGACAGAGGAGCAATTTTTAGGTCACAGTCTTTTAAATGTTTACATATAAGGCTGAGGGGAAAATACCCCAACTACCACTCACTTTAGCTGTTTGTTCTTGCATTCTACTGATGAAGGTTGTGCCCTTCCACTTGAATACATGCCACGGATTCTGAATTCTGAATGGCACAGCTGAAGATCACAATGTAATACCACTTCTTAGGGACAAAGGACTTGGCAAGGTAGATTCTTTGTTTGGGCTGAGGTTTAGTTTGACACATGGATTGATGGATTAAAAAGCTAAGGCACACTGATCCAATCACAGGGTGCATTGGTACAACAGTGTAAGCAAATCTTACTCTCATATTCTCTTCTGAGATCCTTCTAAAGCATGCGTCAGAATCCGATCCTTGAGGGCCCCTTCACAGTTCATTTCATTAGCTGGTGAATTGAGTCAGCAGTGTTAGCACAGGGAAAACACTAAACTAAAAAGTAATGTGGCCCACCAGGAATGGATTATGGCACCTGTGCTTTTAAGTAATCTCAGTAGAGACTACTACAGTGTCAAAGTAACACTCTCATCTTAAGGCAGATTTGTCACTGAATCAAGTGTTTGCGAAAGAAAAGGCTGTGTAGGAGGGTACTAAGAACACATTTTAGCAAAACTGTTCCAATTTTATTGTTGTACTGCTACCCACTGCCTAATGTGTTTGTCACTAGCCCATATTTTCTTGAACTGTGGGAAACCACGGGGTTTGACTCAATTTGGACCTTGTGTTGGGATTGTGCTGTGTAACTATATGATGAGGAATGTGCCTGGTTTATTTCTCCAAGTGTGAATTGTGAGGTGAATTTAAGTACTTTTTACATGATTTTTATGCATTTAAAAAAACACATTAATACCATCTTTAACCTTGAATAAAAAAAACAGCAAATGCTACACTACATCAACATTTAAAAGAAGCCAATTAGGTGTTGTGATGCATAAGTCAACCGGCTGGCCTATCTGTCAGGTTATCATGAATATTCCTGCAGTTTATGATCTCCTTATTAATGCTCAGAGCTCTGAGTTGAAGCAGTGGAGAACTTCCTCACCAGCATCCTAAAATACCTTAAAAAATGCTGTGCTTGCCATAAAAGGCCTGCTTCCTGTGTAAGTCGCTGGTACTCACTGAATCCATTTCTTCTGTGTATACATCATCTTAGTGCTCATTGTACACCTTTGAATTATAGCAACATTTCAGTGCTTTACAACATCCTTTATTTGAAAAGCCTGTGAGAATATTATATCTAAGCGACAACATTAACAACAGTCTTCACCATTTCAGTTTTCTCTGTCTGGCTATTCTAGCTGTATACCACCAAAAGTGTGTGACTGACAAATTACTTTGAAATTGTACACCTGTGTAGTGGACCTCTAAAGGATGTTGTAAAGCGGCCAGTGAGTGTTCAGAGTTCTTGGGTGTTTTTTAAATAAACAAGTAGTCTCTAATAGTGGATGGTGAGAGCAAATGTTACAAATACTATTATTTTAATAAGGATTACTATTGCTAAGACTTTATGTTAAGTACATGATTTTACCTATAACAGACAAATTACCTGTCTCTGGGCAAGCTGATCTTTGGCTGTTTGGGGCAGCGCTTGCTGAGTGTGAAGAGTTTGCGCACAGTCTTGTGTGCTTTTCCCAGAACCACTTTTGTGTTCACTTCCAGCAGCCCGTGGCGCCTCTGTAAGGCCAGATCCAAGCTCCAGAACCTAAGGATGGCTGTCGTGTTTAAAAAGTGATCAGTGGGCAATTTCTTCAGGAAAGCCTTGAATTCATCTGAAACAGAAAAGATGGACAGACCATATTAGGACTGTAAAGATTTAAATTGATCTACAACGAGGAAAAAAAGAGCCTTGAAGCTCTGATTTTCTGCTCTCTAGTGAAATGAACCAGCAGGAGGTAGCTGATGATACAAGTGAATCATAAGAGGTTTGAGACTGAGTCATCGGGCAAGTGAATGTGGGTGGTGGAGACGTGCCGTCAGCCACTATTCAGATAACAGCCTCATACAACAAAGTACAGGGAAATACAGTCAGTGCTTCAAAGGTGGCTGAGGTAGAATGTTCTAAAAAAAGTTGGAATCAGAGCAATCGAAGTATGATGCTTTGGTTCATGTCCTTGAGTTGTTGCTTCTTATTCAAAACACAGAATAGATCAAGGTCGACTTTTTTCAGAGAAAGCGCAGAAGCAGTAACTAAGGACCACAGGCACCAGTGCTGTTTGTAAAACAGCTTATCAGTTTCTGCCTGAAATTTTTGAACAAGGCAGAATGACAACACTTCAGGGACTTTAAGGTTACCTTATCCTAATGCCTATTTAACTCCATCTGGTTAGGTGGACACCAGCACTCTTGAAAGCACATAAAATGAAGGTGTTTCAACACATGTGGCCTGTGAGAGGAAGCCCGGCACTGTGGGGCCTTGTTCCGTTACTGGACATGAAGCAGGAGTTCCGCTGAAGCACCCTGCTGTCCCAAGCCATTACAATGTGCAATGATCCTGTGCAAGGCAGCAAAGCTCACAGACTCCCACATATATCTTCGAATTGGAAGTATAATATTACAGAGAAGCTTAACCAGGGCTCCATTCATCCATGCACTCTCTCTTTATCTCTTTTACATATTTGCATAATTTATACTTGAAAAGGTTGAGTACAAATATGGTACTCTGTCTTGAGAAGGTTAATGTAGATTACCTTTTGTAAAACCTTGGTGAACAAAAGTACCTACATCTTATTTCTAAGTTCATTAACTTTCAAAATCATTTGACACGCTGGAATGGATGTTTATGGTATTTCCGATACCACAGAAGTTATTGCACCATGGAGTCCATTGGCAGTTCTTCACACCACACAGCCTACTGCAAACATAAATGCAATAATATTATTCTGTTTATATTTAGATTTTTTATATATATACAGTATGTTCTTATTAATAATTCTTTACACTGATTGTCTGCCAAATGAGCCAAAAGGACATTTCAAACCAGGGGTGACCCAGCACAAACTGTTAGCAGAAAATATTTGTTAATTCAGGCACTAACGAGAGAAGAGAATTTTCTATTTTTCTCGCAGTGGTCAGTAAATTACATATTGTCTTCATTGCTCTATTTTGCAGATGCCACTTCACCAACATTGAAACAGTTGAAGCCTAGTTATCCTCTCTCCCCAGACCAACAATCAGTGCCACCCACTATACTGGGTAATGCTTTATTTGATGGTTACATTCTTTACTGCAAAACTCTGACTGAAGATGGTCCTTTTTGAATTTGCATTGTCTACATGTTTTACTTATAAACAATTTGCTTGTAACTGTAAAAAATGTTCTGTTCATGAGGAGAAAAAGGGAGTGACTGGAAAAATATGTGTCACTATCACAATGTGTAGTGAGTTTTTGAATTTGTATTCATTAAAATGCACACACACACACACACAAAGAGAAAATTGCTGTGGCTTGGCTGAAAGGGTCACCCCTACACCCCCTGAGGATCCCCCAAAGTGTCTCCATGCAGTTTGGTGGCCTAGGATAACCCCAACACGCTGGGGGTTTCACAGAGAATTGAATCATGACTGTATATCTTGTTAGCCATTGCAAAGCCCTTGAAGTTGAGTGATCATTTCCATACATACTTTATGAATACACATTTCAAAACAAAAATCCTGTAGAAAAAGTAGACATATTACAATAGTACATTTGTGACTTCACATGTTATTTGGTTAAATTATTGTTCCTTCAGCTAGACTAGAAATACAGTGCTGTGATTTCACACCCAGTTGTTTTAGAACACTTGGCGGGGTACAGTATAGCTGGTTACTGAATCAATCAATTTATCAAATTATGTTGCTTAACTGGGAGCAATTAGATACACCCAGGCTTGTTTACTAAGAAGGTTCAAGCATAACACTATTCCATGAAAAAGAAAGTTATTAAAACATATCAGTGTGGAAAGTAATGCCCTTCTCAAGGAACAGCAGTGAATCTTCCCAGAAGTAATCGGCCTACCAAAATCTCTTCAAGGGCAGCCCTTCGGGTGAAAAAGAACCAACATGGTGAGGGAGATTTTTTTAACAATTCTACCCACTGCTACCTGTTGTTTTTCTTTTTTTTGCTTCTGACCCAGCAATCCACACAAAATTTCAACAGTCTGTTACTTTGTTTTGTGGATTGTTTTTGTATTTGCTCTAGTCTAAACTGTGTGATAGTAGAGATACAGATTTAGGGCAGCAGTTTCAAGCTGGTGGTGATAAATCAGCAGCTGAAGTCTCTTTGTCATTGTACATTTATCCATTTTTTAAATAAAGATGTCAATATTCTAAACATCTCATTGTCAATGAAACAATGTTAATTTATATGCCTGTGTCACTCATGACTCATGCAACAGTTTGATCACATTTGTTGTACAACAGGGCAAGCTCTGGTTGCAGTGATGATTACAGTGCGATAGTAATGATGAACCAATATGGGAAACAATAAATACTCAACGTAGACGGTTTATAAAGGTTTGTAACTTAAACAATACCTTGGTAGGGTCATTTTACCAGCTGTATGTATGTAGCCAGTTTTTGTGATTAAATCATATCAAAAGTAATAACGTTTAAATGGAATCTAGACAATAATTTAAAGATAAAAAATTAGCCCAATGCTATATGTCTCAATAGGAACAAAAAATATGCTTTTGGAGTGGCTTGGTCAATGTCCTGACTGCCACAAATGGTTACACTTTCAAGGTGCAGTTACCCATTTACCTATATGAAGTAGCTAGAGTAAATGGAATACTATTTGTCATAACTCCTTGTCATTTGTTAAATGTTTGTAGGTGAGTGTTAGACTGTAGGCATTTTCATCGGGATAAATAAAGTTTTTCCTTGTTTAATTATCTTATCTAAACATAATATGATGTGATGTCCACCTGATCACCTTTATCTCAGTGCTTTTCTTCCATGGATAATAATGTAAAAAATAATATTACAGTGTGATCGCCTATTCAAGGACCAGGATAAGTGATATGGGAATGTGATATGGACCTAAAAAGCAACTGTATTCTGTACCAGAGGGCACTGGCACGGCTGTCTGTCAGAGAAACCTATCCTCAGAAAGACTTGTGTTATTACTCAGTTTGATCGATCTTTTTCTGTTGTCGAGTTCCAATGGTCAGTGCTCTTCCTTTTGCTGCTCCTATTAATAGATCTCTGCTCTCCCCCTTTTCTCTCTCACTGACACTTTTTCTCACCCCCCTTCTCCTCTCTCCTCATCCCCCATGTCCCCTTTTGGCAAGGGAACCTCATTAGCATTTGCAGCTCATGGAGAGAATTTGGCCCATCTATTCTCCTCTTTTTCTGCCATTTATGACTTCATGTTCAAATTTATGGATGATTGAGCCCTTTGGAAATGTGAAAGATGGAGGGATGGGGGTTATTTACTATTATAGGCACTGCACATTCTCGTCCATTGAGGTAAATTAGTATTTCAAATTGCCGTAAACTGGGGGAGACAGGAAGAAAGCAGCAGTGTTAAAATGTTCAATTAGCTGCATGGGGTGTGTCTCTCATTGCTGGGTTCTAAAGGAGCAACTGAAGGACATCTGTAAGCAGTTTCCAGACTTTGAGCGCTAATGCCATCAGCTCAAATCTCTCTTCCTCACTCAGAATTCACATATTGCTGCTCCTTACACAAGCTCAACACACACATGCATCCTAATGTTTTTGGCTGACATTTATACTGGACCAGTAGGAGCACACAAGGAACATTCTGGACCTCTCAGGCATCATCTTGAGGGTCTACACAGAGTTATGGTTGGAGGGTACAGCGAAGGTTTGTGCACACAGCAGGCTTAACAGGCCAATTAACCCAACTGAGCATCTGCAGACATGTGCAAAGCCATGAAGAAAATAGGCTGACAAGGCCTTGTCAGTCATTTTCCACAATGAGCCTTTATTTGAATATAAACACTCTCGAGTGTACCTGATGCATTTCCTTACAAAATGTTGAAAATAGGCTTTCGAAGCCACAGACACCCTGCAACCGAGCAACTTGAATATCCTATGTAAATCTTATTTAAAATAAGATGATTATGTAAACAAAAAGTCAAGTGTGGCATAGAATGGCATTTACTAATCCTAGAAACAATTGTAGACTCTGGCCCATTTGTTGCTTTTAACTCACTCTGATCTGCACATGTTTTCCTTGTGTGTGTTATAGCAGAGGAACACATGATTGCAATCAAACACACTTTAACTAGGTAGACGATTCTCAATTTCAACAAGGTACTGTGTTACTCTGATATGAATATTCAAACACAGCAGGGTTGCTAAGGTTTTAGTTCATTTCATGGGGAGTGGTGGATAGTTGTCCACCACCTGAAACATCCATCTCTGTAATCAGAAACCGAGAAGTGATTCTAGAGAAATGGCAAACAAATTGTGAAGGCAACAGATACCGTCTATACTTGGAAAGTGAAAAGCAAGGTAATGTGGCAGATTAGTTTGATTATTTCTTCACTGAAACATACCTTTCTCAGTAATCTGACTTTATCGCACTTCCTACCTAAACCAGGCTTGCATTTCAGTAAAAGCCCCAAACATGATATGGATATTTATTTTGAGGACATATTTTGAGGAGATATATGCCACGGATTCAAAAGCACAAGCACAAAACGACTTAAACGTCTCATGTCAGGCTGCAAGCAACAAAAAAAAAACCAAAACAAAAAAAAACAAAATCCACTTTAAATTACCTATTATAATCCCGCCTTATGCTTTTTCATCTGATGCAAATAGGATTCGCAAACTCATTACACCTGTAATGAACTGCTTTGCATCTAAATAGAGGTAAAACGTAATTATCATCTCCAACTGCAGTGCTGTTCGATTTAACATAAAAAGACTGCAGGAAGTTCTGTGGAGTTGAAGGTCTTGCTCTCTGCCTTGCTCTCTGAGATCTTTGTCAAATTATTCAATAAAAACTAAAATTGTCCATTGTATTCAGATGTTAATCAAAGTAAAAAGCACAAACCAGATCAAGGGTATGAAAACAGAGGCCTTCATCTTGTTTTTTTCTTTTGCTTTTTTTTGTTTCTGAAAAGCAGGGCACCTGTATAATTTATGTAAATAAGCTCATTTTTCTCTTCATTGGAAAATTGGATGTATTATGTCCTATGGACACCCTGAAGGATGCTGGCTTCCATATATCTTTTCTGCCTCCAAGTGGAATTTGAGATTGGTGCTACAGGAATTGTTGGGCTCCCCAAAGAGTGAGCATTAATCACAGATTGGTTGGAGGACGGAAAATTGTGAAGTGCAGAATTATGAGCTGTCTAGAGAGGCTGACTGCTGACAGAGCTGCGATTAGAGTGTTTCCTGCTACTGCACCAGGACAAGTTGAAGGATCTTCTCTCAGTTAATCAGATGAGTGGATCGACAGACACTTTGGAGCAGTCTGAGGTCAGGCGTTACCTAAACACTAATGTGGATATGATTTTTTTTGTTCACCATCTTGTAAACCTGGATTTGTAGAATCTGAGAATCTGAGATCATTTGAGGCAGAGAGATGCAAAGCCTCATTTTTGCACTATGAACTTGGTGTACGAAGACGTACACTGTTGCTGCCACCTCAAAACTCCATATTTCTTTAATACCTTTTGTGTTTGTGTTTTTTTTAGACCACTTAAACTGCTAACTGCAATTTACATTGTAAAAAACTCATTAATATTGGATTAGGGGTGCATAATATTGACAGCAGATTAATATTGGCATAATACTGGGCCATACCGAGATTATAGGGCCTTTTTAATATATTGGCCCTGTCACCTTTCTGGAATTAAAAAAAAGCTTGAGGTACAGTTTCAAAATGTACCTACTTTTCCCCATTCATACAGTCTATACATGAAACCAAACTGCAAAACGGACTCATTTTCAAATTACATTTTTGTTGTGTCAAAATACTATCATGGCTGCAAATTTTCTGTTTAGAGGTCTTGCTGTGTTTGTGAGGAGTGTTTCAGTCCCATACTACCTTTTGAATTATCTTAAAGTCATGGCAGCCAAAGAGAAAAGAGAACATTTACAAATATAAGCCTTAAACACAAAGTAACAAAAGCAACCTGTTTAATTCTAATTGATAAACAAAACAAATGGTTGTGCAAAAACAAATAATGATGACTTTTGGTCTACAAACCCACACAAACCTTAGAGGATTAATGCAATAGATGGAAAAGCTAGAATATGGAATCTTTTAAAAATGCCTTGGGTATTTTTAGTGGTTAAAGATAAGAAAAATATACATTTATTTACTTTTTTTGATTACATGAATGCCTCATTTCATCAAAACACCCAGTAACAGTCAACAGTAACAATGAACTAACTGCAAATTTTATTAAGTTGCAATGATCCCTTTTTTGTGCTGTAATGTTTCTATCTCAGATTTCTGATGTGTTATTTTGGAAGAAGTTGTATGCCTTTTTTCATTTTTGGTACAGTAGATTTTTCAGTTAGTGCTGGTGTTGATGTGTGGGCTAGAAAAGACCAACCAAAAAGATCCGGTGATGACCTTTTCTTTTTTATGACTTGGTAGGTGCCCAGCAGTCTATGATCATTTGAAAGCTAGAGAGACACAGGTGTTCCAGTGACGAGCCTCAACCAAAGATTCATTTTGTGTGTTCAGAGAAGTCTGTATGTCCCAATGTACAGTCCTTTTTACAGACACATATGCTCTCATTCCATCTGTAGTATGAGAAGCATCACTGTGGGCCGTGTTACATTAGTATTGATTGGTAAAGGAATACTTTTGCTCATTGTTGAAAGAAAAAAGTGTTCTGCCACTGTGGGTGTACTCATACACATAAGATGCCTGAGGACAAAATTTGTTTGTAAGACAAAAGAAAACAAATGGAAATGTAACATCTGTTATGGACTGCAAATATTGGCAGAAATGCCTTTAATGAAAACACCATCCTATTGTGGGAGATTGCAACTAGCCCAACAATCCAGCCACATATATTGTTAAAATATTGTTTTTTTCCCCAAAGCAATGACAGTAAACTGCAAACCATAAATATAGTTCCTGTTTGTGCGGATTGAGGGAGCCCAACAATCACATTCCTCCTTATTGCTCTCTGGTGGGTCTTTTAAACAAGGCCAAGTGTTTCTGTAAGGAACTCAGCCTCCAAAATCTCACAATAGAGATCAATCCAGACTAAAATAAAGAGATCAGCCTGTCAGAATGGGGTTGGTAACATATAACCTACCTCACTGCTCTCAACTATAGCCTGCTGAATTGATTGGATTCAATCATAAGTTCACAGGAACTTTGGGGCTTTATAACCTTAGTCACGACTATAAATACAGCAATAAACCAAATACTGAAAAGAAAATGTTTACTGAATATTTACTCATTATGATAACTCTTATGATAAAGATCTCTTTGTTCCATTCAATTTAGAGGTGTTCCTTTTAATAGCAATTTTTACAGGTCATATATACATATACACATACACAAACACACACGCATATTCTCTATAGGTACACTGAACTCATTCCAAGATATTACCTTACCTCCTAATAGTCCATTATGGGTAACATATCTGGCAGCCACGCAACAGGTTTTAAGTGCACTTGGAGCTGGTTTGAACTGAAATGGGGCACCTGAATAAATGAGGCTACCATTACCTAAAATAGGCATAGGTGGGTGGCTTGCAGGACATGCAAAGCCATGAGTCAAGACCAAATGGACCGGGCTGTCACACAAGTCAGCGTTTGCACCATTAAAAAGATATATGATGTGGATTCCTACGAATTTCTATGTGAAGAAAGAGGGTTTATGCTGCATCATGCAAACTAATGTTTGTGCGTAGAAAGAGTGAGGCAGGATGGTTTCTCTGCGAAAGGGAACCTGTAGTTAGTGGGGCGTATAACATGATATGTACGTAAATCATTGAGCAGCTCAGAGAGTATGTGTCTACATCAGTGCGTTTTGATTGATGTGATGCCCTTCTTCAATCATTCATGCCAGGACTTCTGAGCTGCAGCTGCCTCTGCCAACTTGAACCGTTTGAGGAAGTATTCAGGCTGATGCGCTTACAAAGGCAAGTCGATGTTCGCGCTACAGCGCATTTGGGAAAACACGCTCAGAAGAATCTGTTGCCCTTTTAACTTTACATCTTTGTCTTACAGTGCGGGGAAGACTTATTGAGACTTTTTTCTTTTTGTTTTTTTTTTCAGTTATTTACATATGAATGCAGGTGCAATACATGCCTTGATCCAACCACAACATGCCTTCAGAATGCACTTGAATTTGACCATTTGGTTCACTTACAGCTTCGTAGCCCAGCCAACAAACTATGCTGTTGTTTATAAACTTGAAATGAAAGTTCTGTCATACGTGAACACATCACAGCATGCAGTGAGAACAACAAGAAACTCCTCCCCTGTGTTTAACCCATTTATTAATGAAGCAGCAGGCAGCCGAGAACACAGTTCCTGAGGAGCAGTGTGTGTGTACAGTAACTCAGATGTCCTTAGCAGTATTGGGAGTCGAACCCATGACTTCATGATCGTAGGGCAAACGCCCCAACCACGATACTATCAGCTTCAGACGAAAAAGAACATTTAAGTTCACTGATGAACAGATTGCCACGTTAATGAAAATTCTTTAACACCAAAGCACACATTTTGTGGTCGCATAGGGACATGTTCAGTGCTGTTTCTTCTCACATGTGTATATCTTTAAACTGTGTGATACTGGTGCTAAAAATTCATTCATTTTGTTTGTGGTTCATGTCTCCACCTAGCTGCAGTTCTAAAAAGAAGTCTCTCGATAAGACATCTTTTGAGACCTGAACCCCAACCACTATATTGACTGATCCTCCCATGCTTTTTCTTCTTAGGGTAATGAGGCATGAACTCTCCTGCCATTAGGCTCTCCTAGCCTAATTGCTTTACAGAATCCTCAAAAAACAATAGTTATCTCCCACTACTGTTTTTCACTTAGTATGTATTCATATGACAAAATTTAAATGGGTTTTTATGCACCCATACACCTTTCATCTTACATTATACCACTCTTTTCAACAAAAATGTTTTATATTCATTATATTTTCTAAAATGAAGACAATGTGTAAGTATATTGCCAAATACACTTAATTTTTAATCAATATAGACTAATATACAAAAAATGCTTTCTTGACTTAACATTAATGGCTACGGTGACATTTGTGGTGTTAGGTGTCAAAATTGACCCCGATAGGTTTATGAAAAGCAAACAGCAAAAATTCCTTTCCTTTTCATATTTATTTTACCCAGAACAACAAATTCAAAATTAAAACCATAAATTGAACACTGGAAATACATATAGATAGCACATGTGTTATGATGATGTTCTCTGATGGTGTTCTGCACTGGGTGTCATAACGCCTTGATGACCATGAAAGGTCACCTGTGTCATATGGGTTCTCCTCCTCATCAGATGTGTCTTCTTGTTCAGGCTCATACTGAATATCTCCCTCTTCCCCAGAGACATCCTACTCTGTTTTGCTCAGGTCACTGTCCTCATTATCACTCTTCTGATCAAATATATAGTCAACAGCCTCATAGACATGTCGACTGATCCTTCTAAATCTCACCCAAACACTATTTATAGATGTCAATGTTTATTTTTAGTCTAAATGTATCAATATTATGTGAGAATGTTTGAGTTCAGGTGGGCAATATGAGGGTGTCACTTTTGTTTTTACAGACATTCAGAATGAACTAATATGGTGAACATTTATCTTGCTTTGTTAAAATAGTCATTACTGAGGAAATGATGAAGCCCTGTTCCAATAAGGAAATGGTACTTCTTGTATACCTAAACTTGGTCAGAACAGATCAGATTTGACCCAAACACAAAGTGAAAAATTCCTCGGGTAATGCAGTGAAATCATGGTCCAGTAAAATATTTAACAAACAGGGAATACAGTCAGGAAATATCCAGCAGAAATTGTAGACAAACTATCAGTCAGTTCACCTGATATATATCCTCTGGCATCTGTTGAGTGAGATAATTCTGCTGCAAATAATCCACTTACATTTATTAGATATCTGCAACTCTGGGGTCCGTGGCCAAAAGGGAGGCTTTTCTCTGCTTGTAGTATTCTGGTATCTTAAGAGCCTTGGGGCAAGGCTAGTTGGGTTGGTGACTTCTCTTTCATGTAGCTCTCTCAAGGTACTCTTACGGCAATAACATATGACACAGTGCTAATACAGAATTTTTAAAGGACCAGACGGCCTGAGCTTTGGCTCAGAGTTCACTCCACTCCCTTAATTAGACTTCTGACAGCAGGTGGTGGCATCATATGTTGGATCGAAGGTGGTTTGGTGACCTCCATGAGATGGTTTCCAACACTCCTCTGACAGTTCCACAGAGCAGTTTAGTTTCAGCCTATCTTCTGGGCAATTTTGAAAGAAGAAATCTCCTCGCTTGCTGTAGCTTCTATTGCTAATTACTCTCAAGTGATGGAGGAAGTCACAAAAGACTGTCGATGGTAAAAGCATGACGTAGTTATAAGCAAAATGAGTTGCTTGCTTACGATATGAGTCCTGAAATTTTTCCCATTGTTTGTTTGATCTCTGCTTGATTCAAAAGTAAATATCAGCAGAAAGGACAAAGAACGCAGATGGCCTGTTTGAATGGAACAGGTGGGAGGTTTATATTGTTTTTTCTTCTTGTAGTGCACCAACTGTTTAAGGTTATAAACAGCAGCGTGTATTAAAGGTAACCAGACCGAATTCCAATATTACTGAGGCACAACCACAAAAAAATCCTTTGAATTTGCATTTTATGTATGCCATTAAACTTTTTTCACAGCAATATTTCAAAGCAAAGGATAGAGAAATATCTTTTCTTTATGTTAAGAACCCCACTTTGAATTCAGGAGCATAATGAGTGCTCTCAAAATCAACAAATCATTATCCAGTTATATTATAAATTCCTTTTCAAAATCCTTTTTAAACAAGATTAGATCATATAAACTTTAAGCTCTGCATAATACCCAAAGTCAGTGGACTTTGCTTCTATTAAAATACCCAACTTGTAATGCTTATATTTGCAATTCTCTTTGAAGTTCCAGATTGGCAGGGGCTATCCCACCCTGTCTTTTATCTGCAGCTCCCTCATTTAAACCAGTTGGTAATAACACACAATGGACCTGTCAAAGTCTCTCTTGAGACAATGTTATATCTACAAATCCTGATTCAACAGACTTCAGATTCTGAACTGGGTACCTGTTTTCAGTTCCTTTGTATGATCTGATTTATTTCTTTTTTAATTATGTGAATGAAAAGTATTATTTATTGTTGTTACTCCGACATTCAGTAGTCTAGAGGACCAGCTACCACACACCATGTGATGCACCATATATGATATGCAGTATCTTACTCATTAAGAGGGAAAGAGATATTACATACATCTCACTATAGTAAACCACAATTCGAAGCTCTCACAGCAGGATATAAGAAGACATTTTAGATCTCCTCAGTCTCGGCAGCCCCAGGCAACAGAAACCATCACTGTCTGTGGCGCTTTTTGATACAGTAAATTTTTTCAATTGAAATGGTTCATGTATAGATGCGTGGGTCGTGGAAGACCAAAGAGAAGGCTTGTGTATCCCACTGAGACACACTGGAGCTGTTGATACAAGCCAGAACTTTGATGGCAATATCATGTTCGAACTAGCAAGACAAAATATAGATATCTACAACATGTGTTAGTGCTAAAGGCCATTTTGCAACTCTCGCTGCATTGCTTAAGTTCTGTGGGTCACCTTCTAATGCATACTTAGTGTTTGATAGAATAACTTAAACAGCAGTGGCTGCTGGAAGTTTCATATCAGTGGGGGGTTAACCACTTATCTACTACATTGCCCATGACATTTACCATACACCGCCATGGCATCATGGAACTGGGCAGATTTTTCAAGTCAAATGTGTAACTTTTTATTTAAGGCAAAAAAATACAAAAATAGATTCAAGTTAGAGAAAGCACAACGTAAGTGTGTGGATGTGATCCAAGGTACAAGGCTAAAGGGTGTGGACAAGCCAGGAGGATTCACCCTTTATTTTGCACAGGCTGAACCCGAAAACTGGACATACCTCTTCTCAAAATAAAGTCTAGCCCCTATTTATTTTCACCCTGACCAAATTTATTGTTTTTTCTGGGTTTGGAGTGACTCATGACCTCATCATGTCTGCACACTCGGGTCCAGTGACACTTGTTGGACTTGAAAGAGCAATATTTGACACCCCAATCACAGCCTTATTGGGTTCATATATATTGCCTTGGACAACCCATAGAGCTAGGGCCAGATATGAAATCCCAACACTGACCCACAAACAGACACCTCCCACTTTAGCAGTTATTTGGACTTGGTGGAATCTTGATTTCTGATTTTAACAGCATTGTTTGCCGAGTCTGTGTCCACTATTGGTTGAGAGTTCTGCAATTGATGACCTTATACTTTAAAGCTTACTTCAGTCTAGGGTGATAAATGGTTTCTATTGATTGGGCATCTCATGCGAGAGCCTCAACCAGCTCCTCAGCAATTAAGGCAATTAGGCAAGGCATCTCTTACTGAACATCTCACACATTTTCATTCATTTTGCTGCACTGAAAGGTGTTTAGTCACAAACGCACAGGGTAATGTTTGAAATGATGGTAATCCGATTTAAGAATGCAGGAAGATCCATTTCAGTAATGTTTTTAGCATGTTTTAAAATGTATGTTTTATGTTACTTGAAAATATGTAGTGTAATATGCCATGGAAAGAGAATGCATCTGCTCGCATTATCTATAAATGATACAGTGAATACTTCAAATTAGGGATGCACAGTAAAATTGGAATCGTATCTTTTTTTTTTAAGCACCAGACAGATAATTGCATTTGAACAATTTTGCATACTGATATTTAAAAATATGTTTATTTTGCTCCACAGGAATGGAATGTGAGATGATGTTGAGATTATAGAGAAATTATATTTCTCTATAAGGCTACTGTAGGTACATAAAGTCTAAATTTCTACATTTTATAAATGTGTAAGTACTGCATTGGCACTGACATGAAAATCGCATATCGCTGTTGGCCCACATTTCTTGTATCAATGCATCCCTGTTATAACTGGTACAGTTTTTATAATGGCTCTAGACTGTAATGCAGGTAAGAGTGATTTTTCAAACTGCTGCTTTCACAACTTTACATTCAATGCACCTGCATGGAGAATCTAATCCCCCAGCAGACTGCCACCTCAGTATGGAATGTTCTAGAAATAGAAAGCTTAGCAGAAAGGTAGGGCTGTGTTAATGAGACAAGAATGTTGGTGAAAGCAATGATCCTCTCACTCTCAAAGCTCCCTCTAAAGCTGTTAAGAAAGGAGAGCATCTGTATTGGATTGTGTTGATGTTAGAGAGTGAGACACTGACTTTCTTCATTTTCATGTTCCTTGTTCAATTGTACATTTGCCCTTTATTTCATTCTAACCAAGTCATAGAGATAGCACAGGCAAAATTTATATCAAGGGTTAGATGCCATCTATTTTAGGTCATAAATTGCTAGGCATTGTTTGATTTAGGTGTCCTCTAGCCATTTAGGGTGTCGGACAACAAAGCTGCTTTATTTTTACTGTTAGACCAATATATATACAATTATAATAATAATTGTAATAATAATAATATACAATTAACATTACGCTGCTACTGTCAATATCTCACTTCTGTGCTGAATTCAGCCCACAACCTGAATGCTACCTGGATGTTGTCAGAAATGGACCACTGATGACTAAGGTAAAGGACAACTGACAAATTGCAGATTACATGTCTACACGCGCACCAATATTCTTTTAAATGTGGGATTTCCTTCTTCATTCTAAAAGAAATATACCATCCACACAGGCAAGGTTTGGCCAGTCAGAAGCCGGAAGAAAGTTATTACCAGGTTTTTAGGATATCAGAGTTCTCAACCAAACTTGTGGTGTTGCCAGTTTGGTTTCTGTGTTCAAATTGCTGTGTAAAACTTCCTATCTTGATCAGTTTCCTTGACTGACTGATAAGACAAATAAAATGATTTACATTTTATTTAAAAACAATGATTCACAGCACTATCAATATGTTTAGCAAGACACCAATTCAGGTAAAATTAAGGAAAGAAGACTAGAAAGGAAGCTTCACATTGCAAGGATGTAGCCCAAGTCATAGGGGTGTTTCTTCTGTAGTATGGTCTAACTTCTCTCACAGATCAACACTGAAAAACACATTTCTCAAAAACGTTTTACAAAAGGTCCATTTTCAGTGACTTAAAACAGGTTATAACATACTAAAATGGTGGATAAAGTGATTAATGAGTGTGAAATGGTGTTTTTAAGTATTTAACTGCAAGGTTAAACAAAATAATACTCTGTGTCACTGTGCCCACAATTGGTGAATCAGCTCATTTAAGGCATGGGTGCAGATGGGGCGGGGGGGGTGTTGCCTCATTGGTCCGGGCCACCAAGATCACCCCCACCTGCCAAAGTCCAGGCCCCAAGCCCTGCCCCCCCGCTGATTCGTCTCGCCAGCTTTAAAAATTTAAAATGTTATCTGTGCCCCTGATTTAAGGGTATATGGTTTGAGTGGCATTGTGTGATGTGCAGCATATACATCAGTGTGTCTGAAATCTAAGCATGCAGGCTTAGCTTATGAATACTCGCTGCATGGCTTTTTACACTCATGCCACAAAATAATTTTAGCACTTCCCTTTTAAACTGTCATGACCGATTTTGTTTACAACCATAAATCCAGCCTTAAAAGTGTAAGTGTTTTTGGAGCATTAAGACAGCATAAAGACCGTGGTATTCACCCCCCCTACCCCTATCCCCCAATGCAAAGCAAATTGCTTTATTGTCACAAGCGTTCCATTATGGTAATTAAAATCATGCCTTCAAGTAACAGAGTTGTTTGATACACGGTACCACCAACAAACAATCCTGGCACAGCTTCCCTTACTGCCACAGCCTGCCAATGGAAATTCTCAGTGATGATTTGCCCATTTATGCCTTCATTACTCAATAACGCTTGTGGCTCCAGTGCTTAGATATGGTTGCTTTCAATTTCTGAATGTGACAGATTGGTATAATTTTTTTACCCCTAAAAATTGATTTCTTTAGTTCAATAACTGGTAGCCATATACTAATCTTAGAGTATTAATGTTCATTTATAGCAAGCATTCCTCTTTATTTACCCTCATTCACAGTCTTCTATTTAGATTTTTTAACCAGTTGTCCCACATTATACGTGGGTGTAAACTATCCTCAGCTATTTGGCAATGGTACTACTGGTTCATAATTTGGATGCGGAGTTGGTAGTAGCCTAGTGGGTGATGACTATAAAGTCACAGGTTTGAACCCCCCCATTTTCCCTGAAAAAGACACTTAAACCTCAGTTGCTCCAGGGGGACTGTCCCTGTTACTAATGATTGTAAGTGGCGCTGGATAACAATGTAAGCCAAATGCTGCCTATCCCTCTCAAAGCAGATTTGTCCTATGTGACATTTCAGCAAGTTTTACTCATTTTCATTTACTTCGAATTCAGTTACTCTGTTAATTGCCTGAATCAAAAGTAGATTAGCCTTGCGCCAGGGATCAGAAAGTGGACCTTTGAGGTGATGTTGTAGGTACATTAAGTGCATTTAATTGCATAGTAAGACACATCTTATTAGCACTTATTAACACTATTCGAAAATCTATGAGAAAAAGAACGAAAATATGAAGGCAGTTTTCTTCTTATTGCCAAATGTGAATCCATCTACCCCTTTATCCTGCACTCAGGGTCTGGAGCCTATCCCAGCTGCTACGGGCAAGGCGGGGTACACCCTGGACAGTCGCCAGCACATCGCAGGGCAACACATTCACACCTGGGGGCAATTTAGTGTGCTCAATCAACCTACCCCCAATTACGCATGTTTTTGGTGGTGGGAGGAAACTGGAGTTCCCAGAGGAAGCCCGAACCGGGAGTCGAACCCAGGACCTTCTTGTTGTGAGGCAACAGAGCTAACCCCTGCGCCAACCGTGCCGCCCCAAATGTGAATAATTTTCAATTATTCTCTTTGCTATATATGAATATAGTATAGGTTAAAATCCAGTGGTAAGGGAAAAAAAAGGTAAACCTTTTGTAATGTCATGATTTTCTGCATTAATTTGTCATCAAATGTAATCTGGTCTTCATTTAATTCAAGGGTAAAATAATAACACAGATCTTACATGTTTCTATTGAGGGCAACCATAAAAAACCCATACTGCTGGTAAAAAAAAAAAAAAAGTGAACTCTTAAAAATAATAACTGGTTGACCCACTCTTAGCAGCAATAATCTTAACCAGGTACTTCCTGTAGCTGTGGATCAGACCTGGACATCATTCATGACGAATTTTAAAACATTCTTCCTGGCAGAACTGCTGTATCTCTGTCATTTTCTTTGTACATCGTATTCAAATCATTCCATAACATCTCTGTTGGGTTGAGATCTGGGCTCTGCCACTCCTGAAGGCAGTTTTTGTTTTTCTTTATGTTTGGGATGATGCCTTTTATGCCAGTAGTGCTGCATCTTTTCAAATAGTTCAATCTTAGTTTCATCAGTCCACAAAACATTTTGCCATTACTGATGCACAGTGTCAATGTGCACTTTCACAAACTTATTTATAAGCAGCGACTTCTTCATGGTGTCTGGCCACTGACACCCTGCTTGTTCAATGTTTACGTACTATGAACACATGAAGACAGATATTAGCTAGTTCAAATTATTGCCTCAAATCATGCCAAATCAGGATTTCTGTGTGATATTACTTTAGGCACATTATATGTCAACCCCGTTGACTTTGATGAAGAAAACCATGCAACTCCAAAAGTTTCACATTCTTTTCTTGCCACTGTAAATAGTACTGGGCAAAATTTTAGGCTATATTTAAAAACTGTTTAGATGAGCAGTGAGTGACTTTTTCCCCACAAATACTACTATACTGTACTATGTTATGCTAAATCAATCTAAAAAGAATATACAGTAAATAGTGATTTCATGTACATTATATCAATGTGTTCCCAGTGGAAGCCCCATATTACTTGTAGCTTCCATCACTTACTTGTATTTTCCTGGTAATAACTTTTTTCCATCACTCAGTACTTCATACAATTAAATCAGGCAATGGCTGGAGAAATCTGGAACCTAACCTGAGTGCTTTCTTCCAAAAAAAAGAATATATTCTTGTTTGCATTTCTCCCAATGTCATCTTTGCTAACCGAAGGAAACAATTTCCAATGTCGAAAAAATGCCATTGAAATGTGTACATTGTATTGCCAAAGACATTTGCACAATTTTATGCAATGTACATTTTTTATAGGATTTCACTGTATAACGTGCTTAACAAAGGGTTAAAATAAGTTGAAATCTAAGCTCCTCTTTAACATTTTCTCAAGCCGGCAGATTCCAGAACCAATCACATTATTAGAACATTCATTATCTGTAATGTGCAAAAATGGGAATTTTTAATACACATCCACTAAGCTAGCTCTGCCACACTTGTTCTAATTAGTCTTTCACTGAAGGTATATTGTCATTAGGTATGCTGTGTGCAGTGAAGTGTGTAATAGCCAACCATTCTCTAGTCAACTGTCCAGTTTTAGCACATTCCTAGAATTGTTCAGGAACGACAGAAGCAGCCAAAACAGGAGCTTCCAAGCCGAGGTAATTACTGAACATGTGTCATCCTGTGGTTTCGTGAACCACCTGGAAATGAACGATAATGCTGAGGGAATTCACACTTGGTATGGGGGCACTTCTTCACCATTCAGTTTCTAATGGCAGCCTTCAAACACATGTAAAGAGATTGCTGCTTGTGAAATATTAGATATGTCCCATCGAGCCCAGACTGTGTAAAGGTGAGCCAGTGGAGAAGAGAGGCGAGAACAGATGTTATTTAGCAGCTTAATGGCACTGTGTTCTCATAGAAATGCTGCGTTTCATTTTTCTGATAGAAGCATGAGACCCCCTGCTACCAAATTCCCATCATTCGTACACAGATATGTAAGAAAATGAACACACCATCCTGAGTGTTTGAAGCATTCTTTCTGAAATTTCAAGCTGTTTGGACAGTCACTGTATGTCAATTAGGGCATGGTGAAGAAAAATATAACGATGATGAAATAGTAGTGTAGTAGTGAATAGAGGACCACAAAATAATGTTGAAAAAATCAATGGACAGATGGCAAATCTGAAGAATGTCCTTATTGGTCATTTAATTCATTGTCATCTGTCCTGTTGTTCTATATTACTACTTTGGGGTATGCTTTTTGTTTGGCCTATCAAAATGTCACATGTTTTCAAGCAGTGACTCAGTTGCTAATCAAATCACAATTACTAATACTATTATACTATTAACTCAAATGTAGTTACTTGGCTAAGACATGTTTGCTGTCATATGTTCGCTTCTTCAGTTTTTATTTTGCACTGAAGTTGTGAGGTTCCTGTTATGAGGTAATAGAAGTTTACTACACTATTCTAGTTACTACTGTGCATACTGCTTACCTAAATCAAACACTTTCCTAAAACCATGCTAAGCTAGAGGAACTTACTTTTTAAAACATCCACATGAGTCTGATTTTGATACGTAAACAATGTTATCCCAAGTGGTCTGGGATGCAGTAATGCGCTGCTAAGAAACTTGCCAACTTAGATGTATTTTATATTGGTGGTACTTGGAAGGTGTCTACAACACAAGCAAAGCAATTTTATTTTTAAAATCACCAGTGAACCTGAGATGTTTTCTTTTATGCAGTTGTACATTTGAGGAAAACTTTTCTCTGGGTATAATTTATCCTTACAATGCTCGTCATGTACTGGAATGTCTTCAATGCGTTTTGGGCCAAAACCTTCAAAAATAAATGAAAGAAAAAAAAAAGTGTATCTCAGTAATTGTGTTCAAACGTTCTGTGAAATGGCTTTAGGAGGCAATAAATGAGTCAATCTGGTTCCTATCATCATCACTATGAACATTTCTTATTCATAAAATTCACATGAATCCACTCATAATGACTTTGTTTCCATTTTATGCAGGTTTGAAAAATATGTGGATTTCCTTATGTAATTTCAAATAGGTTTTCCTTTGTAGCCAGGGTGATAACTATAAAAATTGGTATAATTGTGTGTTAGAGTCTAAATAATAAAGTCTTGAGATTACTGAATAACTGAGCATGCTTTGAGGCAAGCCTAAGGCAAACCGCAATTTTCAGTTATGAAATCACACATGTCCTGTTTAATCGACTACATTTGTGAAAAGGAAGTTGAGTGATTTTTTTTCAAACAACATGCAAATGTAAAACGACAGGCTGGACAAAACACATCCCATATTTGCTTCATCCATTCAACTGCAGCACAATGTGGTGCAATGAGCAGGAGTTCATTGTCCAACAAAAACACTGCAACATTGTGTAAAACCATCACATATTCACATTCAGTGAACAAAGACAGAGCCGTAAACAGCTGTCCTAAACTCCTATCATGCACATGTTGAATATTTCAGAGCACTATTCTTGTTTAGATTAGGTAGGTGAGCTAAACAAACGCATTTATTCAAACTCAGACCTCAGATCAGCTTAATCTATGCAGGGATTATTCCAAACTGCACAGCATGATAGCACTCCCCAGCAAATCCTGCAAAATGCTACAGTTGCCTTAAAGAAAGAAAAAGCCTGCCCACTATGCTTGACCAGATGCATGGACAGCCACCTCTTCATATAGCACAAGTAAACATCTGAGTTATTGGGGGGAAAAAATGATTAAAATGTTACTAATCTTATTAAAATTCCAACCTCTCATTTTCACATCTCATTAATTATTCGTAATAGCTCCATTTTTCATGGAACACTTTTTTCTTTTTTCTTTTTTTCATCCTCCTCCGGTGTTGGCAGTTCAGTAATGTAGTGCATGATTTAAAAACATGAATAATTTTTCAACACCTTTAGCTTCATCATGGTAATGTGTGAACAGGATTTATTACTCAGATCCATATCAAAATAACTGGGTAAGGAAACTGGACTAGTAATATAATTCTCTCTCTCACTCTCTTTCTCTCCCTCTCTGAGGTCTTCGGTGGCTGTCTGGTTATTAGCCCGTTCCGCTCTGCGCTGTGCTGTGTGTGGTGTCCTAGCGTTCTGTGAAAGCACCAAGAGTTTGTTGCACGTACCGAGGCAGCACATTGCGTACTGCACAGCAAACACAGAGGAGCACATCATATTTATGGAAGCTTCCTCTTATCTGCTACGCGTCCCATTTCCTCTGAACCAAACCCCGGATGCGACAGAGAGCAGCCTCTTTGAGCTGATATGTGGATCTCTGTTTTCTCCTTGGGGTTAAGGGTTTTCGTCATGAGCGCCTTGCAAGCACAACACATTCAGCTCCTCCAAATCCTCCAATCCCTCTGATTCCACATATGGCAAATTTCTCCCTCCAATTCTGCCACACCATCAGATGCCAACCACCCACCCAACCACCCACTAACACACACCTAAACACACATCCACACACACACTTCTGCCATTTCTTGTTGACACAGGTCTCAACCCCTATGGCTGCTTCAGGAGGATATCCATAAAGATGACATTCCAAAGCCAAAGTTATGAGGTTACACAAGCTTTAAAAGAAATTGTTTTTATTTTTTAGCAAATAATTTTCATTTAGTGTGACATTTTTTATTATTTTATTGTATTTTTGAAAGCATGTTAAACGTTATTCTTATGATAAATCAGACACATTAATTCTCAGTATTTGTTTGATATTATAAGCAGGTACAGCTTTACTGACAAATGTTGAAAGCTGTAATGCCAGTATATAGTGCTGTGAAAAAGTTTTCACCTTTATTTGCTCAATTTTGGCATGTTTGTCATATGCCAAAATAGGTTGCAAAACGTTTGCCTGATTTTACAAATTGTAAAATCAGACAAACAGATCATGGAGAAACACAAAAGTGGAATTAAGGCGATTTCTTTTTCACAGATAAATTTTTGATGAAGTTAAAGCCTATGAGTCTGTTGCATCAATTACACAAAAACAAAATTAAACCTGATCTATCAGGTAAGTAAATTGTCACCTTTCCATTACATACTGTATCTTTCTATTCTGAAAAAGATATCAATCCAGGAAACAGTGACAATAAAAAGTGTTTTATGAGTAGAGAAAGGATAAGGTAAAATTGGAAGATAAAGCCAGGTTCTGGCTGGTTGAAACACCTTTAAAAAATCCAGCCAAAAATCCTATTCAAAGTCAATAATGAGAAAATATTTGTAATGAATTATTGCATTCTTTGCATTATGCTTATTTTGTCTGTGTGTGAAAGGCAACATTTAGGACCCATGTTGTATTTTTGTCAGGTAAGCAAGCTAAATTTTGCATGGTGGCACATGTATTGTCATTTCCATCCAAGTTTTAATCCCAGCAGTATAGCATTTGAGACTAGAAATGTATGGTTCTGTAGCAAATTACAACCTACATTCATTGGGCTTTTCTCACCGCATGGTTTATGCCTGTACGTCAAGAGAAACCCTAAAGCAACACAGGGGTGGATCCCAGTCACACTTAAGATGGAGTTTTGGGACCAAGCAAGCTGTCCTTGCGAGTGCTGACCCCTAAAGCTTACAGCAGGCCCTGTGGGGCCTGGGTCAACAAAGTGTCCCCTGCTGAGGACAGCACACTCTGTCAAAGTCTGCAAACAGACCCCCCACATCAACCAACCAAGGTGCCCTGATGAAGAGCAGGAGGACGCCTGCTTTCTGTCTTTCCAGCATACACTGACACACACATACACACGTGAAACAGATGCTGATTATTACACTCCTTAAACCACCTTTGTCGTGACGGGCGTTGCAGTCAGTTGCACAGCTGGCATGGGATTAACAAGTACCTGTTCCGTGTGTATGAGCAGTGATACTTGGACATCATTGCAGAAACAGTAAGGGAGGGGATGATGCAGGAGGGGCATCTTGTCAGACAAACATATACTCATGGACCAGGCAGTGACCTTCAGGAGAGGAGTTTTGGATAAGCTGCTGTTTCCTCATTCTTGGTGAAAATATAACTGTTAAATGTGTCACGGAAGAAGCAGTTACTCAGACTGCTTGTTGGCTGGCATTTATACTTTGGCTTCTCTTTAAGAAGCATAAGACAGCACACAATTCGGCAAGGGCTCCTGGAAGACCTTGTCCTTCAATGACACATTTATTTTGAGAATGATAAGCAGCTGTCATTAAAGCAGACTCACGGCACATAGAAAGAGAACAGGTTGATATGGGTAAGGATGGATAAATGGAGCTTTCAGCATGGGGGGAAAGAGGAAAAAAATGTCATTGTCATCAACAACGGTATTAAACGTGTCACTTTGGGGCTGGCTGACACTTAGGGCTATAGATAGCTGAGCTCTCCCCTTCTGCTGACAAATGTGGGAGCCAACAGCAGTTCGTCTCGTCCACGGCTGTCTGTGTGCCCACGGAGAACAGGATGGATAAGCCCCACATGTGTAAACTGTGAAGGGATAGGTAGGTCTCAGCTTTATGCAAGATCACCTGCTTCACACCTTAAAATCCTATTAGCAAGACTTTATTTGAAATACTAAAATTATACTTAGCGGCAAACCTAAGTGTGCCCTCTTTACTTCTGCAAATTTTAATGCAAAATTAGTACTCATTTGCGAAATGTATCAAAACCTATTGTTGTTATATGCATGAGTCTGCCCACCCTTCCTGTTGGTCCTTGGTAAGACCCACTTTGAAATCACAGCCTTCAAAATCTAACAGCCTCGTTTTCTTTGTTTTCACTTTTCCTAACAGAATATATCAGGGTCAGAATATTCAAAGGTTGCCTTGCAATCACAGCCTTTTTAAGCTCTAATCATCTTGCAGTATCCAGCATCTTCAGTTTCTTCACTGACTGTGGAGCATCAGTTTCTCTTATTTTTATATATATATAGTACAGCCTGTTCACTCTGTCACTTTCCCTCTGCCCTCACACCGTTTCACATCCCTTTCAAAGTTGGCAACATTTTCTTTTGTTGAAATTGTCTTCTTTTATCTCCAAACCTACCTTCGGTGGTTGTAGACCAGTGGTTCTCAACCTTTTTTTGCACAAACGCCCCCTGACCTCATCATGAGCCCCTTTTCATAAAACAAAAAACAAGCTAGTGTGAGCCCTGTCCATGGTGGTGCAGGACAAAGAGACGTCAGCTTTAGCCTGAGAGCACAATATTTAAATCTTTATGTATGCACTTTTGTTAATTTTACGTATTACCACTTTAAGCTCCAGTTTAAAGCTCCAGTTTAAATGCCAGTATTCATTAAATACTGGATTTTGACATAAAATTTCAAAAGCGTGTGGATTGAATGCGCTTAAGGATAGAGACTTCCTGTTATTTAGGAAAATGTCGGACATTTTGAAGTTTAAAATGCAGTTGTAAGTGTCTGGGTGCACCATGGAGATTTACTGCTCGGAAGGTCCTAGGTGGTCAAAAGTAATCGGACACTCCGGCAATTTGAACAGCTTTGGGCTAAAAGTCCTATCTAACTGCGAAATTTGATGTGGATTGGTGTTTGCTCTGTGGAGCTATGCTGCTCATAATGTCCTTTGACTGCCTCAGAACCAATGACACCAGATTTTAGCCAGCAACGGTTATTTCTAATCATTCCATGAATACATTATTACATCTTATTTCGTGTTCAAATTAACAAATTCTGTTTATTGTATATGCTTAAAATGTCTAATTCATAAAATTGATGCCCCCCATTAGCGTGTGAACGCCCCCCTCTCAGCTTTCTCATTCTCAACGCCCCTCGATGGGTTTCAAACGCACCCAGGAGGGCGGTACTGCCCCCGTTGAGAAATGCTGTTGTAGCCAAAAGGTTTTTATTTTCATCAGACCACAATATTTTATTCAACAATTCAAGCAGCTTTTGAGGAGATTATTTGTGGTCATCCAGATCTTGCCTTGACTTCAATTCTCCTTAATCTCCATAACTAAATGACATTTTGGGCAGTGAAAATTACAAAGTAAGTATCAGGTTCACATTCAGCCACTTACATTAGCATGTGCTTGAGTGTTCACACAACACCCGTAGAGGTTTGATTGGTCACAAAATGTATTGAATTCTGAATTGGTTGGGTCCTGTATGGAATCAAGGCCAAATAAGCTCTGAGACCTTACAAAAATTATTTCAGTTAACACCAGTGGATCCACTGAAAGGGTGGCCAAACATTTATTTTGTTATTTTTAGTTATTTTTTTCCCTTTCAAAAAAATAAACAATAATCAGGGTGTATCCCTCTCTTGTTCATCTACTTTTTAGGTCTAATATTTACACACACTTTGTGAACATAATCATGAAAGTTTGAATTTTTCAAGGTGATAACAGGGCATTGTTTATGAATAATTTATTAAACAACATTTTTGTTTATTAATATAGAACAAAGGAGTTGCAGTTGTGTACAAAACAAAAGAATTTCGATTTGTTTTTGCTCCTTGCGATTGCTTGCTTGCACAAATCTTGGAGCCCTCATCATATCCACCCAATTCTCCCAAATAGGTTCCCAGGGCTTAATTATATGTGTTAAATCATGTATATAATTATAAACTAGTCAAGGTAAGGAAAGTTCATCAACAGTGTGAAGACATTTTCCCTCATGTAGATTTAGGGTACATTACTGTTAATTGAGCCATTGAAAAACTATTGCTTGCTTTAACTCGTTTTGATCATTTTTTATGTTGCAGACTGACGCCAACTGTTGAACTTAGCTATTCCTCACTGGTCAGTTTCTAAACAAGGGACTGCTTTTGATCAGCTGTTATTTGGGTAGTGGCCATTCTAACCAATGTAGTGACATTTAAATTGGTAGTTCAGGTACTAATTGGAAGTTCAGTTAACTCAGAGGAGTGTTACAACAGAAATTAGACAAGAGAGGTTCTTTTGTCAGAAACTGACCACAGATGAGGTTGACCTATTAGTTTTTTTCTATATGTATTAGGTATGTATTGGCCAGACATCACTCTCATAATTTCATGTTAAATACAATTCTCGTTTTATAAAACTTCTCGGATAACACTGGAAATAAATGCCTATATTTTTGCTTATGTATGCCTGTAATGTAAAGCTATCCCTGCTGAAAATGACATATAACATAAACCCATCAAACAGGCATATTTATTTTCCACTATGTGCCAAATGCCAAAAAATTTTTTGCAGGTTTTGAATACCCAGGACGCAAGCACAATTGTAAATATTGCTTTGCAAATCGGGTTGTTTTATTTTTTTTTTTTCATTTTAAATCTGCAGTCTTGAGAATCCTCTCTCTGCTTCTTGGGCTTTTGATAATGAGGACTGATTTCCCTGACAGTGGGTAAATAAAACGTGCTTGCAGCGGCGGTGCTGCGGTCAAAAGACTCTTCTCCTGAGCCCAGAGGTTCACCTGCTGGAAGGAGATAGGCATTCGCAGGAGTGCGGCGCCACAGTTAAAGGGATTTCGGCTGCTTTCATTAACACCCCATCACAGAGCAGGGATGGGTTTTTAGATCCGGTCAGGGTTTATCTATAGGACTGCATCACTCTCCCCTCGAGGAAACACACAGACAGAGGGGAATACGGCTCAGTATGTTTCTGTCTGTCTGTCCACATCTCTGTCTGCCGTCTCCCTTCAAGTTTTCTGTCACGGTAAGCCGATTCTAAAGAGTTTTGACTCAAATGTGAAAATAAGCAACAATAAATTATGCTCACATTTACAGCCATTGTATTCAGTTTCTGTATTTCCCTAAAAGGCCTAGTTTTAATATACAGCTGGTTAGAGCCTAGACCATGGATCACCAGTCTTATACATAAAGGGCTTTCATAGCTAAAGGTCTTCATTCCGGTCAGTCTGAATCATCTTCCACCGGTTTAATTAGCTGGTCTTCAGGTAATATAAGAGTTATATGAAGTGTGTCCTTCTTGGTTTTAATCATTAGATCTTTGCTGACATGACTGGTGACCAGTCACTTCTTACTGTCATTTTGCTAAACCATTTAAATGATTTATGTTTAATTACACAACTAATTACATGGTTTTGCTTACATCAGCTCCAGCTCCATTAGCTCCAGTGGCAACTGGATGGCCTAGTGGTGCGGGCGTTGGCCCTGCAATCAGAGGATTGGGGTTCAAATCCCACAGCTAGAGTCAACACTGAGGTACCCCTGAGCAAGATACCGCCCCCCCCCCACTGCTCCCCGGGTGCCTCGCTAGCGGCAGCCCCCTGCTTCAATTGGGTTAATGGGTTAAATGCAGAGAAAACATTTCACTGTATGTTGTATTTGTATTTAAACAGTCCAACCCACCAAAAACAGATTCAAGGAGGTACCCTTGAGCAAGGTACCACCACACACTGCTTGACTTGGTGAATGGGTTAAATGCAGGTAAAAAAAATGCTTGCTGTGGTATGTGTGTCTATTAGGGAGCAATGTACTTTGACTGATACACATGCAGAAACTGCAATTCTGACTGAATTCTTCTGCTTGTGTCAGTGAACTGTAAGGTGAGAAATAAATTATAGCATGCTTTTTTTAACACAGGAAATGACAGCATTACAAGGGTCAAACCTACTTACTTATATGAGGTCTCTGCCATGCCCTGCCTACAATTCCAGCATCTTAATCAGGACAAAATGAATGCTACCGTTCTTTCCCTTTCAAATACTCCCAAACTTAGTACGCAATCACAAGCTTTTGTCTGGGCATGTATTGTCAATGCTCAGCTCAGTGTAATTAAACTGTGCTTTTGCTACATGAGTTCATTTCATGATGTGCTCTCCGGAGTATCGCTGAATGCTGGCAGATGTTCCCTTTACAATGTAGGAGAGACCCAAAGGGGGAAGACTGCAATAGAGCGGATGGGAATGCTGTGCGCATATCAATCAGCTGCCACCTCAAACACTGCCATTGCACACCTACTCACGTCTTTCTCCCCTTATAGCAAGCAAGGTTTTAGGATTTTTGCCTGTGGGGTCAGTACTCTCCCTGTAGCTTACAATAAGTTTACCAGAGATTAGAGCAAGTGTCTGAAAAGCTTCCATTAATTTCCATTTCCATTGCTTTTATCTATGATATGTACTAGTATGTTCTATGTTCTAGTACTGTGATCAATATGTCACACATTGTGATTGTAATATTTATTGTACTTAATAACAATGAATGGGTGAAACCTTATCTGAACTGGCTTGCCTAAAGTGACTTTTGATAGATAATTAATTTATAGGCTCAATAATACAATTATTGTGTCAGCCAAAAATGTCCATTTGCATATTACAGACTTTTACAATAGCTGTATCACAAAAGTCAATGTAGTAAGCACAGTTGTTTGATTCATTGTAAGCACTACATACAGTTGCAGCAACTGTAACAATAAAAATCAGCATCATTTTCCTACCTGACTCAATGAATTCATCGTTTGCAGCCATCCAGGTCTCTTTGCTCTTGTGGAGACTCTCTTCCATGGCTTTGATATCGGTGAAAGGGCAGTTGCAGTCGGGGAACTTGGCAGAGCACTGGCACCAGCAGTCGTTGTTACGACACAACAGCTCACCCTCAGAATTACATGCCACATAGCTGAGAGCAGCCTCCACAAAGCGGTTCCGCAGGAACTCGGGTAGAACATCCTGTAAACCTGGGTTTGAATTGAAGATAGAATTGTCATAGTTGTCGTCATACTTGCTAACAAAGTTACTTATTGAATGTCTGCACATAGAAAGAAAAAAATATATCTTTTCAACAAATCCATTGTGAATGCACAATTATTTAGCATTTTTGTCAGCAAAGTGTAGCATGTCTCCTCTTTTAGTTACTCAACAAACAGATTAGCTAGTTTCAAATAAGGTGAAAGTAAGAAGCAGTTTTAAACCAATTGCATCACAAGCACCACTAATAAAACCATTCAATGCTATGAGATGCCAGTATCTCTGGTGCAAATTGTATTGCTTAGC
>JBBMFX010000011.1:14593269-14613086 GCA_037832545.1 Rhabdalestes septentrionalis | reverse complement strand
CCCATTCAAAGGTCCATAAACCTTGACTTCTAAAGATCACATAACCCTGGGAGTGGAAGACATTGTAAGACAGTCAGTATACCATGACTTTGTGTGGCTTAAGGCAGGATCTCTCAGGAGTAGCAATGTGTCCAGCTGTGCTAAATTCTAGTCTGTCCCTATACTTTTGGCCAAGACAATCATCTTTGTCTTAATAACTCCAGCTCGCCTGGGGGTATTATGGCAAACAAGAGGTCTTTGGAAAGCTCTCATTGAGCCCTATTTAATAGTAATTTTTCCCAGAGATTGGTGTTTGCCCCGAGCAATGAGTGCATGTTAAAACCAGACTGGCTCTCTGCACTTCTAAAGGTCTTTCTGTAAATTTAGTGTCTTCTCATTTAATTAAAATATATTTACACCTGATTATACTATTACTTGGCTATTTTTTATTATCAGTATTACAAGCGTAGAGCTTTTTCAGCATGCCTCATTACCTCGAGGAAAGGAGAGGGGGCGGTAAAGACCAGTGTATCACAGTGAAGTCCGTTGGAAAGCAAAAAATGAAAATGATCGCAGCCGGAAAATTATCGACCTCATTTTAATTATCGTACAATTCATTGATTTATTGTTTATCGTGACAGGCCTAATGGAGACCAGTTCTAACAGTGGAAACACTGGCACTGCATTTATTACATGAGAAAATTTTCCTCACTCCTGCAGACTGGATCCTTAAATTTAATAAATGTAGTATTTAATAGTACAAATTCTTTATTGAGACTGTAGAATATACAAGAACAATGGCACGTAGGAACTCTGTGCTATTAGTCTCACTATTATTTTCTGTAATCTGATTAATGTGTATCCTAATGGCAAATAGTTTCCTGTGTTGGTGGCCACAGCGCTGCCCTTGGTTGTTTGCTTTGAATGACTTAACACTCTCAACTGTTTCAGAAGTGATGTGTAAAAACTCCTGTGCTTACTATACTCTTACCAACACAAGACACACTGTCATACCACTGCTGTGTCTGTGAAGAAAATGAATGAATACATTTATTTCAAATGAGTCAACAAGTAATAAAAAATACAGATGACGCTAAATGAGTTCAGCCCCAATAAAAAAAATAAAAAATAGCATTCTCTTCCATCAATGAAGTACCAAAGATGTACATCACACTTATATCACAACCTGCAGACATGCTTTCAAGGCTTTAATCCCATAATGAAATCAAAGAGAAGGAACATGACAGCATTTTGTACCATGACGAGATCTGAATCAGTGAACCTTGCTCCTGGTATACTTTAAATATTATTAGCTGACATGGTCAGACTTTGAACAAAAACATTAAGGAAGCTTTCAGCATGAGGGAAGCACATTTTCCCTGCTTAAATGGATGCACTCAAGACCCCAGGATCTTATCAAGCACCATTTGAGAGCCCTTTTGTTAACAGATTACATTAAATAAGGTATTGGTTGCGATGCTAGAAGCATGCAGGTACAAGAGTGAACACGTTTGCATACCTTTTAGGTGGATTTTATTCTCAGGGCTGTGCACCAGTACTGAGCTGACGGAATCCAGGCTGTCATAGTTGCTGCATCCGAGAGGCCCCGTCCTTGTCTCTGTTACCTAGGAAACAAGAGGATATTTTAATGCCTTATTACTGGAGAAATCAAGCACCTGTTTGTTCCTCTTTAGTGCTGGCAGAGTACTGGGCACGGGTCGTTTTCTTAAACAAACTGAAATGCATCTGCAATCAACTGAAGTTCATACACAAATGTCACCCTGAGTGGTTCCACTAGGTCACGGCTCTTCTGAAATGGCCATATTTTATTTGCATCTTCCATGTAAAATGCAAAATGACGCCCTAGAAACTTGGGCAATGAGTGCCAATGCAATATTAATTTCAAATCAGGGATGCAGTGGGCTGTGTGCAGCTACACAGCATGAGGTCGGCCCCTATATCAAACAGCAGACAACTTTGTGTGTTCTAAAATAGCTTGCTTGCTTTGCTGTCTATGACTCTAATCCCTTGCTGAACTAAAGAGATAACGCCGCTTATTATTGTATTCATCTCCAGGCCTTTGCCAGATGTGTGTCTTTTGGTTTACTGGCTATGACAGGCATGTGCCCCCTCCCCACATAAGAAAGAGAACAGCACCTAATCTTAGAGTGAAAGGATGTGGTCAGCATGTCTACACAAATTGTTCAGCTGTGCTCAATCCATCTCGTATTACTGATTCTGACTGCTTAGTCTTGCTGTTATTCCAGGGAATGCTGGTTGCATCCAGTCTCAGCTCTGTTGTTACCTCTACACAGCAGAGGTGTACAGCACACACTAGCTCCATCTTACTGTTGGTTGAAAACCAGAACGGCAAAACGAATAGGAAAAGGCTCAAAAATCAATTAAGAGCCTTTTTTAGACACTGTCTGGAGTACTATGAGCTTCTATTTAGCAGACTAGAAGTGTTGTTTGTGAAGAGGTCCCTGAACCAAGGTCATCCTAGTGATTTTTCTGGTGAATACAGTTGCAGCAATTTAGGCAATGACAGGTCCACAGTTCCAGCTCTCATTTTATATTAATTTAGTTTCTTTTCTTTTTTTCACGTCTAAAAGGAGGTCTTTTCCTGATTTGTTTCCACTTTCTGCAAACAGCTACACCCACTTACATGGCACTAATGCCAGTGTGGGATTAGGGATTATTTTGGAATGCATTATTTTTCAATTAGTGGAAAGTTAATTTTAAAAAGTTTGTTCCTTTTCTTTTATAAATGATACCCCCAACTCCAATGTGATTTAGTTTCTTCATAAATATGTATTAGCATGATAACCACATTCCAATTTAAAGTTAAACAAACTGATGCAAAAGGTCACAATGAGAGGAGAATCCATTGGTCACGTACTCCCTACATTCTGAACGTGCATGTACAAAACTGTTCTTTTTCACATTATGTGACCTTTTGCTTTTGTGCAGGCACCATTATCTTTCCATTTCATTCTTATTTCGCTCAGCAATTTTGTTTGTGTTACGGAGCTGTTTGTAAACACACTGAAGCCAAGGATCTCAGCTTTGCTAATTACTGGCCCTGTTAGTGGAATTAGCAATTTCCAAAGCAAGGCAGGCCAATTCTACTGAATGAGTCTTTCTAAGTTTTGTGCTATTGTGTGCTTTAATTGCTTCAATTACAATAAAACATATTTTTTTTCCGCCTGTATTCTTTTGCACGATTTGTGGTATTAATGCTGGTAGTTTTCAAACTTATATAAGATCGCACCATTTATGAAACCCTGGCCAACATTAACGCCTGCCCGCAGAAATAATCACACCTGTCACACAGATAATCACACCTTGTGACACTTAGAAGGAAGTGGACTTTTCAAGATTCAAAGTGTACTCAGTACCTGTACGTTTAAAAGGTTTCCTTATTGAAGGAATGAAAATAGCATACATGTAACATATAAATAACCTTTCATGAGTGAAGAGGAAACAAGAAAGTCAGTAAATCTGTAATACAGGATTCAACAGCAGTATCACTATTACTTAAAATGAACAGGGAACTCTACGACATACAGTACTGTGCAAATTATACTTAAAACCTGGACAGTATTGTTAAGTTAGTGTTAAAAAATTAATATTACAATGAATAAAATTAGCATTACAATAAAGAGTGGTTTTATGTGTGGCAATGTTTTCACTTAACCATTTCCAGACCTCTTTCTTCACGGAAGTCCAATATTCATTTTAGCTACAATTAAATACCTGATTTGGCTCGTTTCATTTCATTAAATTAAATATAAATGTTATAAATCTATGCAACGCCTGGAGGCAAAGAGCAGAAATATGAAACAAACCTGTGTTCTTCTAACCAGCTCACAAAATATCAACTCTTTCTTGGAAAAATGTCAATCTTTATCTTTTTTTTTTGCTGCTTTCTTGGTCGTTTGAGTTTATTTTAATGTTCACTTGTGTTTTGGCTTGCAGAAAGAAACCAAAAGGTGCCTAAAACATCTGCACATTACAGTATATTTCTTCTATTAATCTGTTGCATCAAAGAAGAGCCTAAGGCTGATGGATGTATGGTATATGTGTGGACGGTTTATTAGACAAGGTCCAAATATGAAATACACTTGTATTATGCACTGTGCACTGTGGGTCAGGACACTGGCAGAAAGAGTAACCACAGGATTTTCCATTATCCATATTCAAGAACTGATAGAACAAGAAGGCTGAAGTCAAAACCAGAAACACCACCAAGGACACAAACAGAAAAAGGGAAACCAGGCTTAACAGCCTAAACGAGCAATATTATTTTGTGTAGATAACAGAACAGCCAGTAATTATTTGCTTCCTTGGGATAGGAATCTACTGTGTTTAATTAGCTCAATGGGTAAATGGGTAAATGTAAAATATACTCAACAAATGTGTAGATGTCACAATTTTTATTACAGTTCTTTGAACAATTATTACACACTTTTACAGTGCTTTTTGTGACCTGTTTTGTCAAGACAACTGAGGTTAGCCTTCTCTTATAAAGCATGAAGTAAAAGTGAAGTGAAAGTGACCATTCTGTCATATATATACACACCACAGCACAAGATGAACAGCACAAAATTCTTCCTCTTCATTCAACCCATTCACCAATTGAAGCAGCGGGCAGCCAGGGTCACGACACCCGGGGAGCAGAGTGTGGGGACAGTATCTTGCTCAATACCTCAGAGGTGCTTAGCAGTTTTGGATTTGAATTGAACCCACGACTTCCTGATCGAAGGGCGATTTCTAAAAAACTTTTTGCCCTAACTGTAGCTGAGGGCATGTGCTGGCATGCAGCTATTTTTAATACCTACTGCCTGATTTATGAAGGTCAGACACACTTTTGTCACATTTCATCAATGTATTATGCACTCTTTTCTAATGTTCATAATTACTAGAAGATGTTGGCCTCTGCTGAAAAGTTTTTCAGTAAAACAGGAAGTTATGATTTTTCAGAGTTCATTTAAAATCAAGCTACATAAATGGGAACATGAGGTGACAATTTTTTTTTTTTATCAAACTTTAGTACTGACAAGTTTGGATGCATCATCATATATATTATCAAATATTATGTACCTTTAAGCTACTTTGTAGACAACAAAGTCTTAAGGTCTTTTATTTACCTTTTATAGACAGTTTATGAACATTTATGAATGAAAGGAACAAGAAGAACAACAACAATACAGAGGGATCTATTTTACAGTCCCATATTTTTACACATGGATCTTTTTCCTTCTAAGTCTACTATTTACGCATTCAATGTATTATTATCTTGGGAACATAACCATATCAATGTGCAGGGCAGTAGTGTCGCAGTACTTTCAGTTGTATAGGATCTCAAAGAATCTGTAAAATCCAGCTGTGCTCTCTCGTATAGTCGGAAAAAAGCCCATTTTCTTATGAGCAATAAGCTGAGCTGGTTGTGGAGTTGCAGGCAAAATGCATATGGGAGAGACTCATTTATCAAAACTGTCTCCACAGCCCATACTGAATTCACATTTGCTAAGGGCTTTCAGTAATGTGCAAGCATGAATTCCGATGTTTAGGAGTCTACAGAGTGTGACGGGATTTTAAACGCAGACTCTTGGTGCTTCATTGGACTTGACAGTTGATGTTACATAGGCGGGGCTGTCACTTATCTCAGGTGGTGTAGCTATCCAGAGCCACCTCCAGACAGACAAGGTGAAGGGTCCTCTTCCGTCGTGTTAAATGCTCTGGATCGCTTTGGGGACCACTCATGATCACTCTCATTCCATGACAAGACAGAACGAAGTGCCCTGTGTTTGCTTAGCAAAGCGTCCTGGATAGCCATAACACGCATTTGCTATTTTCGAGCCTTTACCCGAAGGGACGGGCACCAAACGGGCGCGTAGAACGCCCTTGTACAAATCGCTGAGGCGATTGCATCGCTCCTCACGCAGCATAACTTGTACAAGCATTCTGACATGATTTTGCCATTACAACTTTTCCACATTCCATGTCCTGGGCAGAGATGGGACAGAATATCAAATATGTCTGTCCTACACAGAGGTGACTGTTAATAATATGTCATTATGAAAAATGAACATATTGGGAGAGTCCTTCATGGGTAATTGTAACATTAGGTTAACATTATTGCACTAGGATTGTAACATGGGTGCAGCAGTACATGCCAAAAGATTACATTCAGATACTAGGTTTTAACCAAACCCCAGAACCCCCACTTTTGGATGAACACCTACACTGGGAACCATTTTAATATTCTTGCTGCTCATTTAATTTTGGTTATTTTGGTGCAGGTGCAGAGCTTTATTCCACTATATCGTCACAGGTTCTGTGTGCCACTCCCCAGTGATACTTCCAAGCAAAACATAGCTCACAGAGGTGCCGTTTTTTCTTTTTGTGCCCTACACAGACTAGCTGGTTTTAGTGCAAAACCCGATCACACTGAAACGTGCTATTCATTCGACAATCAGCATGTTATTACATGGAAGGGTTGCATCTCTGAAAGCAACTCCTTGGTGACCCATTCTGGGTTGCACAGAGTAATTGATTGCCTTTTATGGGATTATTGATGGGCCTGTTAGAACCCACTTCTGCTTTGGTGCCCAATTCATCAGGCTGATTAGCACCATGGCTAGAAAAAAAAAAACGTGGAGAGGATCCATGTACTATCCTGGAGCCCGATAAACACAGCTGGCAGGTGGGGTTGCTTTCTGCTTATGTAAAGCTTCTCTAACTTGCAACATTGTCACAAGTGCTACATGTATACAATAAAGTTTGTGCACCACAAAAAGTTCCTTCTTTACCCTGAATGAAATAATTTAGCTCATCTAATTCCACCAGAGAACAGGATCAATCCGCTCCTTCAGTATTATTACAGAATTGAACAAAGGATAGTTTCTCTGTCCCCCAGTCAAAGCTCTAGTTGCAGAAAGGAGGTTGCTATGTTGGTATGGCAGATATACAGGAAAGGAAAATCTGAAAGTTGATGGTCATGAGATGTCATGTTCCAAGAGTTTCAGAAGGATCTGTAACCAACTGAACTTTGCCTGTAGATGTGGTGTTGAGAAAACTCTGGCTAATGGAGCACGATGCAACCTAAAGGAGAAGTAATTTTCCAAATTTTTTGGTCTGCTTCATCCTAGTGAATACATGCACTCATAATCAGCTGAATGTCTGAATGTCTTCTGTTTGTAAAAAGGAGGCCCAAGACCCAGTCTTTACTTATTGGTTCTTAGGAAGAAAACACCAATGGTTTGTGCTTTGACCCATTTGGCATTGATCAATATGCTAGAACAAAGATAAAGTGGGACATGTAGGAATGGAAATTATATTATCATGACCACTAGTGCTGGTGCTAATGTGGATAGAATAAAGAGCGTAGCTATCTCCTGAGAAAAACAAAATTCTACTACTTCTATGGACAGAGGGGAAAAATTGTGCTTTATTGTGATGCCAATAAATTTGGCAAGTCTGGTATTTTAAAGAATTTTGATGTTTGAATTTTTTTTTACAGTTAACAGTTACGTCTACATTCTTCTTCTTCTTCTTCTTCTTCTTAATATTATTATTATTATTATTATTATTATTATTAATATTATTATTATTTTATTTATTTATTTATTTATTTATTTATTTATTTATTTATTTACTTATTTATTTATTTATGTATTTATTTTATTATTCTGCTCAAATGCTTCATACCATGCCATTAAAGGGGTAAAAGTCAGGATAATAAAATAGTGCTACGGAAGGGTCTCAGGAGATGGTAGCTCAAGTGCACTTTAGACTTTAATGAGTCTGAAAATACTACTGTGGACATGGATCTTAAATTACATATTTTATGGCCATGAAAACATTCTGCGTAAATGGGAAAAACTGTGTACATCTACAACGAATTAATGACACACCATCTTGAATGCACTAGCACCCACACAAAAATAAGGCCATAGATGCAGTTCCTAACGTTTCTAAACACTGTGTTACTGGAACAGCAGAGCACACTACACAGCCCATCACTTTCTGATAAAGCAAGTTCTTCCTCGTTCACCAATGGCCTTGTGCAAAGGTCACTCTAAATCAGGCTGGGCAGCTATGGTCATGGAGGGCCAGCATCCAACATAGCTTGAATATAGTTCCCCTCAAACACATTCACTAAACCTGACAATGAACTGGTGAGGTGAAGCAGGTGTTTCTGAGCAGGGACATCACCAAAACGTGCTGGACCTCCGCCCTCCAGGACCCAACCCTCCTCTAAATTAATCACATTGGAGTCCACAGTGGAGTCCAATGATATGTGTACTCCCACTCTACAGCTCTGGTTAGGGTGGGTCACCTGATCCATCATGTTAATGGCAACACTGCTTAAAAGTAAGAGCCTTACACTGCTGAAAGATTACCATGGCAACAGACTATCGCAATCCATAACTGTAGCAGTGGCTGGAATGGAATGCAGTATGTTTAAAGCAGATATAAAGTACATCTACACACAGACTGGAAAATGTGCAGTTTAAAAAATGTGGAAGATCAGTGAAAATAAATCACTCACAAACTGCACAATTCATTTCAGATAGCATAATATATCCTGTTTTATTGGATTAAGTGGAGTTTAATGTGTGAAATGCGGCAATTTTTTTGTTCAGCAAAAGAAAATGACATTGTAGAGGATTTTAAAAAATCCTTGATCAATTATCGGCCGGAGAAGCTGAGTAGAGCTGTGTAAAGTTTGCATGTTCCTCTGTTTCTGCTGTTTGCTCTGGGGTTTCTTTCCATAGTCAAAGACATGACACATCTGTCAGGTGAATTGATAATGCTAAATTACCTCTAGGTGTGAGTATATATCTGTCTTGCAATGGGCTGATGACCTGCCCAGAATGATTTTCAGCTATTCACCCAGTGAATACATGAGGCAAAACATGGTATATTTGGTCTTGTTGCTTTAGTGCAAAACCCAAGAAGAAAACTGCCATAACCACCCACTTTACTAATTGACCGCATTAAGGCTACAGCCTATAAATCAGTTTGAATAGTTGAAAATCTGGACTTAATTTACCTTAATTGCAGAGGTGGCAATTTGAAGGTGGTGGAGTCTCCTGAGGGTGCTCTCTCTGTCTGTGAAATAGGAGGCCGCCAGCTGGTGCAGGATTTCCAGGGATACCACTGAACTATTGCCATTCCCTTCAGACTTCTTGCTGAGCTTCTGCTTATCCAGGAAGATGGTGAGAGACTCCTCCCCTTTAAAAGAGACCCACATAGAAACTGGCTGTAACATGCAGGAGCTGGTGCAAAATTACATGACTTTCTCAAGACAAGCCAACTGACTGCTGTTTCTCCTCAAACTAGGAGGAATTTGTCCAAATATTGATAAGATCAAGGGTGTCAATAGGCCAGGTCATCTTTGGCTATAGCCTTTAAATAGCCCTGGACCTCTGTTTTTTTTTTTCTTCTTTAACATAAACCTGAACAAATGAATTGCAATTTGAAGTTACATGTGAATGTGAGTTTTTTCCCATTTGCTATTTAATACCTGGGCCTGGGTATTCTAAAATACATAATAATAATCACACTCATTAAGTTATGTACAACTTTTGAAATATAGATTCATTTTGCTTTTTTACTGAGTAAAATTTAAAGAAGTTTTCTAAATGTTCTGATTTATTTGCATTGAAATAGGTCAACTGCACTCAATACTGTCTTATCTCATTGCTTTTCTTACCCACTTGGTGGTTTTTACCCACTCGCTCTTTAGCTCTCTTTGCACACTTTGAATTTTGTCCTGTCTATATTATTTTATTGTTCTGTTTTCGTTCGTATTATTTTGTGATCCTTATTTCATTTCCCTGTGTTCTGTGTGTATGGCTGAAATGACAATAAACCTAACTGACTTGACTTGACATACAATTATAAGAATAAAGGGCTGGTACAGGGACTTAAACAACCAAAGTATTTTTTTCATTTGAAAGAACTGATTCTCTTGGTTACATGATATGTAGATGTTGTATTTGCCATATATCATAATTACACATTATGATAAAAGCAGGGAATAAACGATAAAATAGGAACTTGCATGTTAATTGAAGTAAATATTTTTAATACAATGATGTACACAGAAGTTCTGAATCTGGTTCCCCTATCTAGTAAACATTTTTTTAAATGTTGAGATTGTCAGTGTTTTCATGGGCAAATTTTCCCAAAAAGTTGGGTCAGAGGCAATGTAAGACTGAGCAAGTTGTACAGTCACCATCCACAGTTAACGATGTGAAATTATTCAAGTAGCCAGAAAAACCTCTGTGTGCAAAGGCCAAGTGCAGAAACTGCTGTTGAATGTGTGTGGCCTTAGAGCAGTTAGGTGGTCTGCATTAGAGACTGACTTGCTACTGTGACCGACATAGCCACATGGGCTCTGGAGTACTTTGGGAAATCATTGCTGCTGAATATAATCCACTGTTGCATCAAGAAATGCTGAGTAAGCCACACATCAATTTTGTGCAGAAACCTCTGGGCCTGAACTCATCTGAGATGTACTGAAAGACAATGGAATTGTTTTCTGTGGTGAGATGAGTCCATATTTCAGTGTGTTTTTGGGAAAAGACATCATATTTTACATGCCAAAGATGAAAAAGACAATTCAGACTAGAATCAACAAAAGGTGCAAAAACCAGGATATGGGGGGCATCAATGCCCATGGCATAGGAGATCTGTAAAATTTGAAGGCGCCATTGACACAGAGACTTACATTGGTGGTCTTTTTTGAAAATAGGTTTTGTATTTTTTCTCCCACTTCACCACTTCAGCTAAGCTGGCTAAACAGCATTCTACAGCTTTTATCACATTGCCTGGCTGTGGTTAGTTGAGAAATGTAAACTGGGAAATGACGTGTAATGATTGCACTGGAATTTTTGCACTGTGGAGATTCAAGCAAGGAAACAATACTTGGAAGAAATGGATCATGTTTAGATGGCATCACAACGAACCATTCAAAATACACTGAGAGCCAACATGCCCACAGGGAAGCCATTAATTATGTACTTTATACAAGGGTATATATATTACTTTATTGTACTTTATACAAGACTACACATTATATGGCAACCGATGGTCTGACTATTTTGTTTAGTTCAAAATACACAAGTACAGCTCAACAGACCAGACACTGAGAAATAGTCTCACTTTGCTGTTGAGGGGTGTCCCTCCATCTCTCTCAGTGGAGCCTGAGCATTATTTGCTCCAATCTGATTAGTATGCAGCCAGTCATCCCGTCCTCCTTTCCCCTCCTGCTTGACTGGTTAATTACCAGCATTCACTACAGTTTTGCTACTGCATTCATCTTCCTTGTCACTGCAGCTTCAGTGCATACGTCTACCAATGAGTGGCATCATAATTAGCATCCACATCTTAAAAACGGAAGATTCAGTTAATGTCACTGCAGTTAGAGATCAGTCCATGAGCAATCTGACCAAACTGAGTGCGTGCAGTTTAAGGAGGTGGAATTCCTGCTGTTGTTAAAGTTCTAGAATACAGACGACCACACACTGTTTGGGAAGGGGGGTTGTATGCATTGCATATCAGATATCACATACTGATTCCCATAAAGCACCTGTCATGTTAGCCCAATGGTTTCTGTGATCAATACAGTTCGCTCAGTTTCGTACTGTGAAAGCTTACCACCAAGCGTGGCGGATACGAGGAAATGAGTGCCGTATTTTTTGATCAGGTTTTCATGGATCTGCTGGAGACTGGGCCTCCTTCCCAGTAGCCTGAGGTTGCGTAAGAACTCCGGAGCCAAGGGCAGCGGGGCCTTGAAGAAGTCTCTCTTCTCTGTGGCCAAGCTGTTCACTTTCCAGTGGCTGAATTCCCTACAAGAGAGGAGAGGGGGGAAAAACACTGGAGTCAGCTTAAAGTCAGGCCTGCATTGAGATTTGGGAGTCAATTTTGATTCTGATTTTTGGTATAAGTTGGTGCATATGTGTGTGTGTGTGTGTGTGTGTGTGTGTGTGTGTGTGTGTGTGTGTGTATGTGTAGAAGAAAATGCTAATATCAGCAGAAAACCATGCATAAATATGCATCAAAACATGGAGCTGCATATTGATGCCTCTGATTTTAATCCAGGGCAAGCACAAACCAGCTCTACAAATGCCGCATGGTTTACACGATTCAGTTTGACAGCTATTGTTACTCTCTCCTTGAAGACATTGTACTATCCTGCCTGCACCCACAATTCATCTTCCAGCACCAAAATACTCAGTCTATATCAGCATTTCCAGATATACACTTTGGGGAGGAAAAAAGCAGCCTTTGTGCTAATGTCAAAAATTATATAGCTAATTATATAGATTTCACAACGCAGCATTTCTAAACAAAGCATCTGAGTTATCTTAAGTAAAACTTATTCTGCTGTAAAGGCAGATTGCAAGACAAGCTTTCTTGAACATAATAGCTAAAAGAATAGCCCAGTGGGCTTAATGCCGTTTCCCTGTGATCTCAAAGAGTTAATTAGCTAAAGCTCCGGCTGTCCATGCAAAAGCTAATGATGATCGATGGTCTTAATTAAAGGGTTTTAGCACCAGCTGATTGCACCTGGATCTCAGCTGGGTAGCAGGCCACTCTCGCCCCAAAACACACTGCATCTGACACCCCCTCATATGCCAGAGCGCAGCACCTGTGCAAGAGAGCACCTTAGCACTTGAATGTGGCTTATGTTACTGTAAATACTTTTATGTAGAGTATTTGATGAATATGAATGTAAACATTAGAACTACATTATCTTCATTTTGAATGTTAAATATAGCTAGAAATGGCAATTCTAGTTTTCAATCTGTAATTTAGTACTGCAAAGAGAAAAGGCCTTACACCTCAAGGGCTTTAAGTTGTGCACTCACAATTGAGCTTTTCACTTGAATGACTTGCATTTGAGTTTCAAAGTAGTTGGCACAGTAGGTTCTGGCATACGTAATTTACAGTAGTTACTCAATAACAATACAATTAATAAATGAACAAGAAAACATTTCAATGTGTTTAATGGAATTATTCATCTGTGTCACGGAAGGTGCTAAAGTATCTGTATGGAAAAAAATATTCCGGAATTATTTTTTGTGATGTGCTTCTGTGCTGCTTACATTCAGCAGAGGCAGAAAGAGAGGTGGGGAGGGGAGAACTGCTGATCTGCAACATCGTGCTCTACTGGATAGAAACTGGGTCTTCAGGCCTGTTTATATTAGGCTGTCAGTCAAACACATGAAGTGTGTGTGGATGTGTGCCTAGAGATATACACCTTAACTGGAGAGCTCTTATTTCTTCTGAAAATCTAGAGGATAAGACAATATAAGATAAGATAAAATAATATAAATTAAGATAAGGTAAGCTGAGATAAGATAAACTGTTATTCTTCCCACATGTGGGAAATTTGCATTGTCATGGCAGAAAGTGGACAGTACAGAGGAAAGAGCAGCAAAAAGAACCGTTCAGAAGAATGTATAATTATAGCTGGCCCTACATTATGTCATTATTGTGACCAGAAGAACTGTGCATTAATTAGCTAATTTATAGAACAAGAGAACACATTGAAAAGCAATTAGTGTATTTTTCCTGCTATTGCACTCTTTAACTGTAAAATCTCTGCAGAATCACTCGGGCCTAGAGACACTTCTGAAATTGCATTCGCTTCAAAGGTTTTTCCAAGAATCTTTCCACTTATAGCACATTCTATAGCACAGCACTAAAACCACTGACTGAAACAAATAACACTGGTTGTCTTGTAACAGTGTCAAGGGGTGGGAGATATTTGTCAGCAAATGGACAGTTTTTGAAGCTGATGTATTGGAAGCAGAAAACACAGACAGGCTTAAGTCCGAGTAACTTAATTCTGAGGGCTGAATTGTAATGGCTAGAACAATCAAATCCAAACCAAAAGACCATCACGCTGAGAGCACATTGGCAAAAAGAAAATGAAAGTCTTGGAACAATCTGTTTTTAAAAAATATCACATGGTGCGACAGATTATCTCCTACACAATTTAATACATTTATAAGTATGCCCCAAAACACACATACTTTTGAGGCTGCCTGTGTACCCAACAAGAATCCAGCAAAGTGGTAAGATTTTGCTTCAAACATTGTTTCCCTTCTTTTAATTTAAATAACGTGTTTCCTCTTAATAGCATAAACTATTTGCACACCAAAAAATCGGATTGTTTCTCATTTCGCATATTCCTTCTTGCGTTAAGCTAAATGGCCAAAGCTTGGATTCTTCGTCAAAATTAAGGCTGAATCCTGTTAATTGCTCACTGGGAGTTAAAGCACTGAACACCATAATTAGATTTTCCGCTTTAGCACCTCTGGGGGCATGTGATGAGAGAATCATAATAGCAAACACTGATTTCTCAGACATAAGGTTATACCATAACATACTTCCATCAAAATGCGCTGAACGGCATGCACTGAAGCATCATTTGCATATTCAGATTGTTGCACAAGGGCAATGTTCTATAAATAGTACAGGTCAACCAGTTGAACTGAACTTTTTCAACTTTCCAAAAATCGAGAAACATTCTCTGTGTATGGTCCATAGTGCATTGGCTTCAGATCTTCAGGCTGTCAGGAACGATACGATGACTTCACTTGCTTCCTCTGCCTGCCACGTTTACCGCAACCCTGAGAAATATTCCTCTTTGGACCCTAGAGTTATAGTGTTCATCTCCAGAGACATCAAGTCTGAAGCACACCAGTCTCACCTCTTGCTAGTGGGGTGCAATAATGCAATAATAACCTAGATGACCCATCAGCTCTTATTCATCTCTTTAAACAATGCTTTTATAAGTGCACTACACCCTGGCAGAGGGAAAACAAAAGAAAACATGGTGAAGGGAGCCCAAGTTCCCACTGTGATGAGTCTTTAAACCATCTCGTCATCTTTATTTCTAGCAACCATCCCTATTCAACCCCTGAAAAACAACGAACATGAGTTGTGCCAAGCGCCAAGGCCATATGTTGAACAGACTGTTGTTGGATGGCTCAGAACACATGCTGTTTCACCTTATTCAGCCAACGTCTTAAACACCAGATAGGCCTGTCTTTGTAGTCCGCTCACATTCTCGCCACCTCTCCTTTGTGTAAATACTAAAGTACTCTGTCAACTAGAAGCTTTGTTTTTTTTTCCCTCCTCCTGTTCCTTACAAGACTTCAGAGGCCTACTGCTCAGCAGAGAAGCACTGACGTGAGATGTTTTTAAAGGCAATGCTTAGAAAATCTGCCGCATCTTATAAAACTATGTTTAGTCACCTTTTTAAACAAGACGTTATTACACTAACTAGTCAGCTTTAAACGAATGAAAGACAAAGTCCTGCTTTCAGCAAGAATCAAGTCCACATAAAAAAGGCAATTCAGCAAAACTTTACAAAGTTACAAAGGCAAACATCAATAGTGAATGTGAAATTTGATTCTGGCCAGTGGAAGCTTGAACAGTATTTTCCAAGATGTTGTATAAAGAGAAACTAAAGTGGCAAATTGTATCAAGTCACCAGGATAGAAATTCATGGCACTTTAACCCCCTCCATTACCTTAAATTCCATTTGGAAGCATGCATCTTCAAGATTACCTTTATTAATTTTCTTTATTAATCCTAGACACCAATATTTATGGGAACAGTTACTGTCATCATTATTAAGTTCACCAAAAAGTCTCCTGTTTTCAGCAACATCTCTTGTCAGTTCCAGAGGGCCAAGTTTTTCTCCTCTTGACGGTCAATTATGGATATAGCTATGTCCCTGTGTTATTTTCTTGCCGATGCACATTGCCTTTGGAAACCAGCTGTTACTAGGTTACAGGGTGTCTAGGGACTAGACCACTGCTCCTTTAGGCCCCCACTGGTTGTCATTCCTGACGCCATGTGTGGCACTGACGATGCTGTGGCCCGCGGGTAATGGCTCATATGGGACTTCATCCATCTTCCCAAACTCACCCAGGGGAAAGCCACGGCATCACAGTCCTTTCCTGTCTGCCAGTCGTAAACATCCATTCCCCCACAGATCCACTCCCCCACAGATGCATGTACGTTTACTCTGGTTTATCAGATTTTTTATGACAGTGCTACCATTTTTTAGCTAAACATCCTAGGCTCCCAACCATGTGTATGCTGTGAAACCCCTCCTATTACATGTTTATTTCTCATTCATAGCTTGTTATCACAGTTCCCCTCTCTCTCCTGACCAAGAAATAAGTACATCAGTTCCATGATCATGTCATGTTCTCCCTTGGCAGAAGAAGACACCTCGACATTCGAGCTGCCATAAGGTAAGACTTTATTAATTGTATAAACAGAAAGACAACATAACAGTGAATACACAACTGAGAAGCCAGTATATCCCCGTGGTGAGGGCTAGGATAAACTGAACTTAAATAGTGGTAGGGGACAACAAAGAACCAATGAACATAAAGAGGGAAAACAAGGTGCAGGTGATGGCTATATACAGTGATTAGGTATGCCAGTTCTAGTCCATTCTCCATGTGGCCCAACTCCGGGATGCCCTGATCGACCTCACATCCAGTCCCATCCTGGGAAGGGAGGTTGATGGCGAGCACAGAATCCTCCACCCAAGGGGGCAGTGGAGATGGGGGGCTGGCAGGAGTCTAGACTCCACCACCGAGGCCGGTAGGTGAATCCAGGCCTTGGGACGTGAGACCGACGCACCAAGGGGTCCTGGGGTTTGGACAGCCGACGGCCTGGCGGTGACGTCAAGGTCGGCCGGCTCTGGAGTCTCGGGCTGTTACTGGACCGGCGACATCTGGCTCTGGAGTCTGGGCTGGGACCGGACTGGCAATGGCATGCTCTGGAATCCAGGCTGGGACCAGGCCGGCAATGACTGGCTCTGGAGTCCGGGTTGGGACCGGACCGGCGAGGGCTGGCTATGGAGTCCGGGCTGGGACCGGACAGGCAAGGGCTAGCTATGGAGTCAGGGCTGGGACCGGACCGGCGACAGCTGGCTCTGACTTCCGGGCTGGGACCGGGTCGATGACGACTGGATCTGGAGTCCGGGCTGGGACCAGACCAACGACGACAGGCTCTGGAGTACGGGCTGGGACCAGACAGGCGACAACTGGCTCTGGAGTCCGGGCTGGAACCGGACCGATGACCACTGGCTCTAGGGTCCGGTCGGGAGCCAGAACTGGGTTCGCCGTGGGAGCTAAAAGCTGGTCTGGGGTTTTCCCACGACGAGCGGCCGGAGTGGGTCGCGGGGTTGAGGTGTCAGGCATGGGTGCAGAACGGGGTCCAAGCCTGTGTCTGGGTACTGGAATGGCAAGGTGAGGGTGAAGTGAGGGTGCTAGCCCGGGCCTTGCCAGCAGACCGGCCATGAGCCGAGAGAGGGAATCGTGGCCGGGCTGGAGTAGAGAGAGGGAGTCGTGGCCGGGCTGGAGCTGAGGGAGAAATTCGTGGGCCTGATAGAGGGAGAGAGGATCCGTTTGGGTCTGAGAGAGGGAGAGAGGGCTTTTTTGGGCCTGATAGAGGGAGAGAGGACCCGTTTGGGTCTGAGAGAGAGAGATAGGACTTATACATTTGCCATGTTCTTGTAGCTATTGCCAAAAAATTATAAAAATCGGAAATGGACACTCAATTAAGAAGGTAAACTGAATTGATTATGCATGACATACAAAATACATGACATAAAAATACAAGACACATACTGAGGCAACCACATTACTGTTCTTTAGTTTTCTTCTTAGTATTCATTTTAGAGCATAAATATGCACTGCTTCTCATTGGAACACAAAATGAATTTTAAAATTGCTCCAATGGCAAAACGTCAATTGTAACCCATAGCGATTGTATAAAACTTTGTGATTGGTTGATCAGGGACTAGATACAGTGGTGAGACAGTGGCATGACTAGCACGAAAGCCGAAGATGGAGCAAAAGGCAAACAGTCTAACTGTTTGTTGTGGTTAAATAACAAGAATATCTGTGAATGCTACTATGTGTTCAGCTGTTTCCATAAATGGAAAAGATAAGAGCCAGCAACCCCCCCCACCCCCCACAGTGGCACACTGGATAAAGTGCATGTTACATTAGCCCATGAAACCAATGTTTGGCTGTCTCCACAATAACTGGTTTTACAGCAGTTCTACAGTTTGTGGGAATGGTTTCAACATCAAAACAGCTTAACAATCAAATGATCAGGGGCCAAGTATTGATCATTTAATACATTTTTTTTGTGATAAATGGGGAGAGAATTCGGTTAAATCCCCTTTAAAATGTTTGCCGGAAATGAAAAAAACCTAAATAAAAAATTACAAACGCATAGTAAATTTATAAACAGACTTCATGACAATAAAGCTAGTTATACAAAATATGTGTAATGTGTTTGACCTTTTTTTTGGGATTTAATGGAAAATACTCCTATAACAAATTAAAAATAGCCTATAAATTCTGTTACATGTAAAGCCGTCAATACCCATAAATGGCTCTGTGAGAGCCAGCAAAGAGAAATGTGGTAAGCTTTTTTTTGCCCATTATACTGATGTCTGAGTGTATTCACACACTGGATTTATAGCAACCACACAATCACATCTAATGAAACATCACAGAAGTTTTTTTTATTAAATCAAATGTAAACTGCAAGGATGCAGAAAGTGGGGGTGCAGAGGCCCACATGACTGTAGGATTGTCTCAAATACCGCTCATTTGCATATATTTTAGAAGGACAAAGCAGAATAGAGGATGTGCATGAGAGATTTGATGTGCATGTGTATATTGTCATGTGTCATCCCATTAGGTATAGCATGTTAGGACACATTCGGTTTGATGTAAATCATCTGTAAAAAAATAAAATAGACAAATGGAAAAATAACATCAGATATACAAGCTGCTTAAAATAACCCTAAACCCCTTTTCCTGTTCCTACCAAAAAGATAATAGTATGTTTAATCTCATTAAGATTAAGATTAAACACATATTACCCCAAAACACACTGCCAGGGAGTAAACCGCTGTGCAAAAGCATTCTCTTTGCAGTCAGATGCAGCAGGAGGTCAGTGCTGTGTTTGTTTCTACAGCGTACAAAAATCCCTTTCACTGTTAGCAGCCTAACAGTAGGTCTAAATTGAGTTAACCTAAGTTGAACAGTCTGTCACTAACTGCCTGGAACCACAGCTTAGAGAGTGTGTCGTATGAGGCTAGCACATCTTTCTGTGCTCTTGAGAACAGAAATCCTCTTCGGTACTGGGGGGGTATGACTAAAGAGCATTGAATTCACTCTGCCGAAAATCCTTTGGTGCAACGTAAGCCCCAAAGGGGGAGCTGAGCCCAGAGACGCAGCGAATAAAACATAGGGCCCTTCCAGTCAACCCGCTGGTGTTCCCTTTTCCTGATGTGCAGCTGTGGGACCCACTAGACTGAGCAAAGAAAAGTATTGCTTTCTGAATGTGCTGTGCCTTTTAGAAAAAAATAACTCATCAGAGCCATATTGGGCATTCTGGGAATGTGGTTTAAGTTTGTTTTGTGGCTCCTACTTCAGCTCCTTTAATCACACTGATGTACATCTGAACAACAGTAATATTTTGGGTTGGCAGACATGCTCACAGAGCCTTTTGGTGGCCAGGGCTCTGCGTGGCAGCTCCTGAAACCCTCCTGAAGCTGAAAGGTTTAATGCAGTGGCCTTGGATAACATATCTAAGCTGACAAAACCAAAATGGCTGGATTATGGGGAAAAGTTGCCCAGTGAGATCAGTGATGTTTATGCATCACAACTGAACCATGAAGCTTTTACACACACACACACACACACACACACACACACACACGCACACACACACACACACACACACACACACACACACACACA